>SJYC01114120.1:0-21665 GCA_006408675.1 Madoqua kirkii | reverse complement strand
ATCACAATTAAAACATTGAACATTTTTGACTTTAGATCAGCTGTCTTGCCTCAAAGATTACTTAGGAATCATGGCTGCCTGAGTGTAATTAGCTAAAACACACACAGGAAGGAATTCTACACGAAAGATATGCCTTAGGCATCAAGGAAAAAGTCAGAGGCTTTTTTTTTTTTTTTAGAATTACACTTCTTTAAGTAATCTCTTACCTGCTGATGTTTGCACAATTTCCGTGGTGTTTCTGAGGCCCATGAAGTCAAACTGGTAAAGCCGCCAGGATTTCTGATCAGCTGCCTCAACCGAGTTTTTTCTCCATCTATAAATCATTTCTTCTTTGGGGTAGCCATCTAAAAATGAAAAACATACATTAACGCTTGAAGACATATAGGATTGTAACACATTAAAGTCAAAATTATAATTCTGATCACTTAATAGGAGTTGACATTTTAGTCCATATTTAATCATTAACTTTTCTTCATATGCATAGAAACTCCAAAAAAGAATGGGAAATGGCTACTTAACCCAGAAGATTTTTCCTGCAGATCTTCACGATCAACAAAAGGTGAACAGCCACAAGTCATGTCTGTGTGAACATAGAATATATCTCTCAATGTGGAGGGCTTGGTTGTAGTTGACATTCAAATTATAGACCTGATCTATCTGCCTGGCTCACTCTCACCAGACCTTCTAGACTTTTCCAGAGCTGAGTCTGTTCAGATCTCAGGAAAGACAAATTTACTTTTTTATTATAAACTTTATTTTATATATATATATAGCTTTTATTATTTATTACATATTATATTTATTATTATTATTGAAGAGTAGTTGATGTACAATATTATGTAATTTGTTGTTGTTCAGTGGCCAAGTCGTGTCCAACTATTTGCGACCCCATGGACTGCAGCATGCCAAGTTTCCCTGTCCATCACCACCTCCCAGAGCTTGCTCAAACTCATGTCCATCAAGTCGGTGATGCCATTCAACTATCTCATCCCCTGTCAAATCTTTCTCCTACTTTCAGTCTTTCCCAGCATCAGGGTTTTTTCCAAGGAGTCAGTTCTTTACATCAGGTGGACAAATTACTGGAGTTTTAGCTTCAGCATCAGTCCTTCCAATGAATATTCAGGGCTGATTTCCTTTAGGATGGACTGGTTGGGTCTCCTTGCAGTCCAAGGGACTCTCAAGAGTCTTCTTCAACACCACAGTTCAAAAGCATCAATTCTTTGGCACTTAGCTATTTTTAGAGTCCAACTCTCGCATCGATACATGACTACTGGAAAAACTATAGGTTTGACTAGATAGACATTGTTGGCTAAATAATGTCTCTGTTTGTTAATATGCTGTCTCGATTGGTCATAGCTTTTCTTCCAAGGAGCAAGAAATTAATTTTGTGGCTGCAGTGACCTTGCTTTTGCTCTTCTTGCACCAAATGCATTAATTTTCTCACTCTTGAGAATAATGTTTGCCATGGTTTTGTTGTATACGGCCTTTATTATGTTGAGGTATGTTCCTTCTATGCCTACTTTCTGGAGAGTCTTTATCATTAATCAGTGTTGAATTTTGTTAAAAGCTTACTCTGCATCTGTTGAGAAGATCATACTTTTTTTTTTTTTTTGTCTTTCAACTTGTTAATATGGTCTATCACATTGGTTGATTTACATATACTGAAGAGTATTTGCATCACTGGGATAACACCCACTTGATCTTGATGTATGATCCTTTTAATGTGTTGTTGGATTCTGTTTGGTAGAATTTTGTTGAGGATATTTGCATCTATGTTTATGAGTGATATTGGCCTGTAATTTTCTTTATTGTGATATCTTTATCTGGTTTTGGTATCAGGGTAGAATGGGATTGAGAGTTTTCTATCTTCTGCAATTTTCTGGAAGAGTTTGAGCAGGATAGGTGTTAACTCATCTCTGACTTTTAGAAGCATTCACCTGTGATGTTAGCTAGCATTGGGCTTTTGTTTGTTGAAAGATTTTTTATTACAGCTCTGATTTCTGTGCTTGTGATTAACTTGCTGAGTTCAGTTGCTCAGTCGTGTCTGACTCTTTACAACCCCATGGACTGCAAGATGCCAGGCTTCCCTGTCCATCACCAACTCCTGATGCATACTCAAACTCATGTCCATCGAGCGGGTGATGCCATCTAAGCATCTCATCCTCTGTCATCCCCTTCTCCTCCTTCCTTCAATCTTCCCAAGCATCAGGGTCTTTTCCAATGAGTCAGTTATTTATATGAGGTTGCAAAAGTATTGGAACTCTGCTCTGATTTCTGTGCTTGTGATTAACTTGCTGAGTTCAGTTGCTCAGTCGTGTCTGACTCTTTACAACCCCATGGACTGCAAGATGCCAGGCTTCCCTGTCCATCACCAACTCCTGATGCATACTCAAACTCATGTCCATCGAGCGGGTGATGCCATCTAAGCATCTCATCCTCTGTCATCCCCTTCTCCTCCTTCCTTCAATCTTCCCAAGCATCAGGGTCTTTTCCAATGAGTCAGTTATTTATATGAGGTTGCAAAAGTATTGGAACTCCAGCTTCAGCATCAGTCCTTCCAATGAATATTCAGAACTGATTTCCTTTAGGATTGACAGGTTTGATCTCCTTGCAGTCCAAGGAACATTGAAGACTCTTCTCCAGCACCACCACAGTTCAAAAGCATCAATTCTTCAGTGCTCAGCTCCAAGGAGCATGCATCTTTTAATTTAGTGACTACAGTTCCCATCTGCCATGATTTTGGATCCCAAGAGAATAGTCTGTCACTGTTTCCATTGGTTCCCCATCTGTTTGCCATGAAGTGATGGGAATGGATGCCATGATCTTAGTTTTTTTTAATGTTGAGTTTTAAGCCACCTTTTCCACTCCTCTTTCACTTTAATCAGGAGGCTCTTAAGTTTCTGTTCACTTTCTGCCATAAGGGTGGGGTTGTCTGCATATCTGAGGTTATTCATATTTCTCCCAGCAATCTTGATTCCAGCTTGTGCTTCATCCAGCCTGGCATTTCACATAATGTACTCTGCATATAAGTTAAATAAGCAGGATAATAATATACACCCTTCAGTCACTCACTTGTGTCTGACTCTTTGCAACCCCATGGACTGCAAAAAAAAAAAAATTTTTTTTTTTGGTACAGTTCTGTTTATTCTTGCCACCTCTTAATATCTTCTGCTTCTGTTAGGTCTATATCATTTCTGTCCTTTTTTGTGCCTGTCTTAGCATGAAACATTCCCTTGGTATCTCTAATTTTCTTGAAGAGATCTATAGTCTTTCCCATTCTACTGTTTTCCTCTATTTCTTTGTGTTGATCACTGACGAAGGCTTTCTTATCTCTCCTTGCTATTCTTTGGAATCCTGCATTCAAACAAGTATACCTTTCCTTTTTTCTTTTGCTTTTCACTTCTCTTCTTATCTCAGCTATTTGTAAGGCCTCCTCAGGCAACCATTTTTCCCTTTTGCATTTTTTTCCTTGGGGATAGTCTTAATCACTGCCTTCTGTACCATGTCACACATCTCTGTCCATAGCTCTTCAGACACTATATTAGATCTAATCCCTGGAATCTATTTGTCACTTCCACTGTAGAATCGTAAGGGATTTGACTTAGCTCATACCTGCTAAGTCATTTTGGAATCCTGCATTCAAACAAGTATACCTTTCCTTTTTTCTTTTGCTTTTCACTTCTCTTCTTATCTCAGCTATTTGTAAGGCCTCCTCAGGCAACCATTTTTCCCTTTTGCATTTTTTTCCTTGGGGATAGTCTTAATCACTGCCTTCTGTACCATGTCACACATCTCTGTCCATAGCTCTTCAGACACTATATTAGATCTAATCCCTGGAATCTATTTGTCACTTCCACTGTAGAATCGTAAGGGATTTGACTTAGCTCATACCTGCTAAGTCATTCCCTACTTTCTTCAATGTAAGTCTGAATTTGGCAATAAGGAGTTCGTGATCTGAGCCACAGTCAGTTCCTGTTCTCCTTTTTGCTGACTGTATAGAACTTCTCCATCTTCAGCTGCAAATAATCTAATCAATCTGATTTTGGTATTGACCATCTAGTGATGCCATGTGTAGAGTCATTTTTTTGTGTTGTTGGAAGAGAGTGTTTGCTGTGACCAGAGTGTTTTGGCAAAACACTGTTGGCCTTTGCCCTGCTTCATTTTGTACTCCAAGACTAAATTTGCCTGTTACTCCAGGTATCTCTTGACTTCCTACTTTTGCATTCCAGTCCCCTATGATGAAAAGAACATCTTTTCTGGGTGTTAGTTCTAGAAGGTCTTGTAGGTTTTCATGGAACCATTCAACTTCAGTGCCTTTGGCATTATTGTTTGCTGCATAGACTTGGATAACTCTGATATTGAATGGTTTGTCTTGGAAATAAACAGAGATCATTCTGTCACTTTGGTCAATGCACCCAAGTACTGCATTTTGGACTCTTGTTGACCGTGAGGGTTATTCCATTTCTTCTAAGGGATTCTTGTCTACAGTAGTAGATATAATGGTCATCTGAATTAAATTTGCCTGTTCCAGTCCTTTTTAGTTTACTGATTCCTAAATAGTCAGTGTTCACTCTTGTCATCTCCTGTTTTATCACTTTCAATTTACCTTGATTCATGGACCTAACATTCCTGGTTTCTATGCAATATTGTTCTTTATAGCATCGGACTTTACTTCCATCTCCAGTCACATCCACAGCTGGGCACTGTTTTGGCTTTGACTCCATCTCTTCATTCTTTGTGGCTATTTCTCCACTCTTCTCCAGTAACATATTGGGCACCTACCAACCTAGTGAGTTCATCTTTCAGTTTCATACTTTTTTTCCCTTTTCACACTGTTCATGGTGCTCTGAGAGCAAGAATGCTGAAGTGGTTTGCCATTCCCATTTCCAGTGGACCACGTTTTGTCAAAACTCCACTTTGACCCATCCATCTTGGGTGGCCTCATGTGGCATGGTTCATAGTTTCTTTGAGTTAGACAAGGCTGTGGTCCATGTGATCAGTTTGATTAGTTTTCTGTGATTGTGGTTTTCATTCTGTCTGCCCTCTGATGGATAAGGATAAGAGGCTTATGGAAGCTTCCTGATGGGAGAGACTGACTTTGGGGCAAACTGGGTCTTGTTTTGATGGGTGTGGCCATGATCAGTAAATCTTTAATCCAATTTTGTGTTCCCTCCCTTTTTTGTGGCCTGAAGCCAAACTATGGTAGGGATACTGAAGCTAATGGTGACCTCCTTCATAAGGACTTGTTCAGTTCAATTCAGTTCAGTTCAGTCGCTCAGTTGTGTCTGACTCTTTGCGATCCCATGAATCGCAGCATGCCAGGCCTCCCTGTTCATTACCATCTCTCGGAGTTCACTCAGACTCATGTCCATCGAGTCAGTGATGCCATCCAGCCATCTCACCCTCGGTCGTCCTCTTCTCCTCCTGCCTCCAATCCCTCCCAGCATCAGAGTCTTTTCCAATGAGTTAACTCTTAGCATGAGGTGGCCAAAGTACTGGAGTTTCAGCTTTAGCATCATTTCTTCCAAAGAAATCACAAGGTTGATCTCCTTCAGAATGAACCGGTTGGATCTTCTTGGAATCCAAGGGACTCTCAAGAGTCTTCTCCAACATCACAGTTCAAAATCATCAATTCTTTGGCACTCAGCCTTCTTCATAGTCCAACTCTCACATCCATACATGACCACAGGAAAAACCATAGCCCTGACTAGATGGACCTTAGTTGGCAAAGTCAGGCATCCTTGTATTCAATGCCTCTGACCCTGCAGCAGGCCGCTGTCTATCCATGCCTCCACCAGAACTCCTGAACATTCATTGGCAAGTCT
The DNA here is from genome assembly GCA_006408675.1 of Madoqua kirkii. NCBI lineage: Eukaryota > Metazoa > Chordata > Mammalia > Artiodactyla > Bovidae > Madoqua > Madoqua kirkii. Next base: position 15,840 of record SJYC01114120.1, on the reverse strand, counting down.
GGCTCAGTCTCTGTGGAGACACTGTTCCTTTCTTCTGGCTCCTGTGCACACAAGATTTTTTTTGTGCTCTCCAAGAGTCTGTTTCATCAGTCTTGTGGAAGTTTTGTAATCAGATCCTCCTGGCCTCCAAGATCAAAGGGGTTTTCAGTCCCTTTTGAGAACCATCTACAAAATTTAAGTTTCACATGCTCATGTAAAATATGAAAGTAATCTGTATCTTATGTTGGAGCTGTAAAAAGAAATTTGGAAAATATGACAGTTGTTACTATGCTAAATTGCTTCATTTTCAACAGTTCAGAGAACAACGTGTGAACAAATGTACTCATTTTTAAAACTAATCACCCTAATGTGGGCCTGGAGAACAGAAAGAGACATAACGAACTCACTGACATGGGGAAAATATAGATTCTCTATCCTGTTTTTTGGTGATTATTACATGTACATTACAAATGTGAAAATGTTTGTATTTTGTAACACCTAAACTATGATCTCAAAAGAAATTCAACTCTGTCCTTTTAGGTCATGGACAGGAAAACATGGCCCACTAACTTTCATCTTAGCAGATATTTCTCAATATAGCTCTCATTTCATCTTTTATCATCTAGAATCAATGTCTTATACTAAACTGATGTTGACCAAAACACACACACACACACAAACTCCAATTTTAACTACATTTAATAATTAAAAGGCTATTTTTGCTAAGTTATTTATAAAGGTTATAGTTTAATATGAAATGAAATTTCTGTTTAAGAGTTTTACAAATCTTTCAGAAGAATATTTTATTGTTTCTTTCAGAATTTCAAATCCATCATATATAAACAGTTTGGAAAACAAGATTAATCTAAAAGACAGTTCCAAGATACAGGCTGGTCTGTGGAAAAGTTAACTTTGTTACCTTACTCTACACTCTTTAGCACTGTGTGACTTTGACTACATATAGCTACTATCTTCATCATGCCAGATTTCAAAATATTCAGTGAACTTATATAAACTTTAGGAAAGAATTTTGTAACATGAGCTTGTGAAATGACAAACTAATTATAAAAAGAGCATATTCCCCAAATCCGAATAGGTATGTCTAGAACTTTACACTCTATATGCCTGCCACTATTGATACCTCTGAAATATTCATTTCTCTCTACTCTAAAAGCTTGGTCAAGTAATTTTGTATTTGAGCCTTACTATCCCAGAAATGTTCATGACTATATACATACATATATGTATGTGTTTAAAGCTTTCCTAATATTTTCCAAAATCAGGGTTGAATATTGAATCAATTCTGTAAAATACTGCTAAAAATCCTCTTATGAAAATGCATACCAAGGAGTACAACAGGCTGTTTTTTGTCACCCTGTTTATGTAACTTATACACAGAGGGCATCATGAGAAATGATAGGATAAATGAGTTATAAACTGGAATCAAGTCTGCCTGGGGAAATATCAACAACCTTAGATATGCAGATGATACAATGGAATAATATGAAGAGGAACTAAAGGACCTTATGATGAGGGTAAAGGAAAAGAGTAAATCAGTTCAGTTTAGATCAGTTCAGTTCCTCAGTCGTGTCCGACAATTGCGATCCCATGAATCGTGGCACAGCAGGCCTTCCTGTTCATTACCATCTCCCAGAGTTCACTCAGCCTCACGTCCATTGAGTCTGTGATGCCATCCAGCCGTCTCATCCTCTGTCATCCCCTTCTCCTCCTGTCCCCAATCCCTCCCAGCATCAGAGTCTTTCCCAATGAGTCAACTCTTAGCATGAGGTGGCCAAAGTACTGGAGTTTCAGCTTTAGCATCATTCCTTCCAAAGAATTCACAGGGTTGATCTCCTTCAGAATGGACTGGTTGGATCTCCTTGCAGTCCAAGGCACTCTCAAGAGTCTTCTCCAACACCACAGTTCAAAAGCAACAATTCTTCAGTGCTCAGCCTTCTTCACAGTCCAACTCTCACATCCATACATGACCAGAGGAAAAACCATAGCCTTGACTAGATGGACCTTAGTCGGCAAAGTAATGTCTCTGCTTTTGAATATGCTATCTAGGTTGGTCATAACATTTCTTCCAAGGAGTAAGTGTTTTCTAATTTCATGGCTGCAGTCACCATCTGCAGTGATTCTGGAGCCCCCCAAAAATCAAGTCTGACACTGTTTCCACTGTTTCCCCATCTATTTCCCATGAAGTGATGGGACTGGATACCATGATCTTCGTTTTCTGAATGTTGAGCTTTAGACCAACTTTTTCACTCTCCTCTTTCACTTTCATCAAGAGGCTTTTTAGTTCCTCTTCACTTTCTGCCATAAGGGTGGTGTCATCTGCATATCTGAGGTGATTGATATTTCTCCCGGCAATCTTGACTCCAGTTTGTGTTTCTTCCAGTCCAGCATTTCTCATGATGTACTCTGCATAGAAGTTAAATAAGCAGGGTGACGATATACAGCTTTGACGTACTCCTTTTTCTGTTTGGAACTAGTCTGTTATTCCATGTCCAGTTCTAACTGTTGTTTCCTGACCTGCATACAGATTTCTCAAGAGGCAGGTCAGGTGGTCTGGTATTCCCATCTCTTTCAGAATTTTCCACAGTTTATTGTGATCCACACAGTCAAAGGCTTTGGCATAGTCAATAAAGCAGAAATAGATGTTTTTCTGGAACTCTCTTGCTTTTTCCATGATCCAGTGGATGTTGGCAATTTGATCTCTGGTTCCTCTGCCTTTTCTAAAACTAGTTTGAACATCAGGGAGTTCACAGTTCACATATTGCCAAAGCCTGACTTGGAGGATTTTGAGCATTACTTTACTAGCATGTGAGATGAGTGCAATTGTGTGGTAGTTGGAGCCTTCTTTGGTATTGCCTTTCTTTGGAATTGGAATGAAAACTTATCCAATCCTGTGGCCACTGCTGAATTTTCCAAATTTGCTGGCATATTGAGTGCAGCACTTTCGCAGCATCATCTTTCAGGATTTGAAACAGTTCCACTGGAATTCCTTCACCTCCACTAGCTTTGTTCATAGTGATGCTTTCTAAGGCCCATTTGACTTCACATTCGAAGATGTCTGATTCTAAATGAGTGATCACATCATTATGACTATCTGGGTTGTGAAGTTCTTTTTTGTATAGTTCTTCTGTGTATTCTTACCACCTCTTCTTAATATCTTCTGCTTCTTTTAGGTCCAGACAATTTCTGTCCCTTATATAGCCCATCTTTGCATGAAATGTTCCCTTGGTATCTCTAATTTTCTTGAAGAGATCTCTAGTCTTTCCCATTCTGTTCTTTTCCTCTATTTCTTTGCACTGATCACTGAAAAAGGCTTTCTTATCTCTTCTTGCTATTCTTTGGAACTCTGCATTCAGATGCCTATCTCTTTCCTTTTCTCCTTTGCGTTTCACCTCTGTTCTCTTCACAGCTATTTGTAAGTCCTCCCCAGACAGCCATTTTGCTTTTTTGCATATCTTTTCCATGGGGATGGTTTTGATCCCTGTCTCCTGCACAATGTCATGAACTTCCATCCTTAGTTCATCAGGCACTCTGTCTATCAGTCCTAGGCCCTTAAATCTATTTCTCACTTCCACTGTATAATCATAAGAAATTTGATTTAGGTCATACCTGAATGGTCTAGTGGTTTTCTCTACTTTCTTCAATTTAAATCTGAATTTGGTAATAAGGAGTTCATGATCTGTGCCACAATCAGCTCCTGTTCTTGTTTTTGTTGACTGTATAGAGCTTCCCCATCTTTGGCTGAATAGAATATAATCAATCTGATTTTGGCATTGACCATCTGGTGATGTCCATGTGTAGAGTCTTCTCTTGTGTTGTTGGAAGAGGATGTTTGCTATGATCAGCACATTTTCTTGGCAAAACTCTGTTAGTCTTTGCCCTGCTTCATTCTGCATTCCAAGGCCAAATTTGCCTGTTACTCCAGGTGTTTCTTGACTTCCTACTTTTGCATTCCAGTCCCCTATAATGAAAAGGACATCTTTTTTGGGTGTTAGTTCTAAAAGGTCTTGTAGGTCTTCATAAAACCATTCAACTTCAGCTTCTTCAGCATTACTGGTTGGGGCATAGACTTGGATAACTGTGATATTGAATGGTTAGCCTTGGAGATGAACAGAGATTATTCTGTCATTTTTGAGATTGCAAAGCCAGCTTAAAACTTGATATTAAAAAAAAAAAAAACTAAGATTATGGCATTCAGTCCCATCACTTCAGCAAGTACATGGGGAAAATGTGGAAACATTGACTGATTTCCTCTTCTTGGGTTCTAAAATCAATGTGGATGGTGACTGCAGCCTTGAAATTAGATGATTGCTTCTTGACCGGAAAGCTATGACAGACAGTGTGAAAAAGCAAAGACATCACTTTGTCAGCAAAGTTGCATATTGTCAAGGCTATGGTCTTTCCAGTAGTCATGTACAAATGTGAGAGCTGTACCATAAAGAAGGCAGAGTACCAAAGAACTGATGCCTTCAAACTCTGGTGCTGAAGAAGACTCTTGAGATTCCCTTGGATAGCAAGATCAAACTTGACACTCTTAAAGGAAATCAACCTTGAATATTCATTGGAAGTACTGATGTCAAAGCTGAAACTCCAATAATTTGGCTACCTGATGCAAACACCCAACTTTGCAAAATACTTTTATGCTGGGAAAGATTGAAGGCAGAAGGAAAAAAGGGAAAAGAGGATGAGATGATTGGATGGCATCACTTATTCAATGGGCATTAATTTGGGCAAACTTTGGGAGATGGTGTGGGACAAGGAAGCTTGACATGTCCAAGGGTCACAAAAAGTCTGACACAAGTTGGTGACTGAACAACAACAAATATTTTCTATAAACATATTGAATTATTTATATTTAAATTAACCATACTCTTTTGAAGGTGCATGCATTAATTTGAAAGAACAAAAGTAGTTGAAGTTTCAGAGGGCATGTGAATTTGGGAGGAAATTTTCAGTAATTTTCTTAGCCATTGAGTCCTCTTCCTATGCCTCTTCTTCCTGTTAATTACAACTTCTATTCCTTTCACTATCTTCTTGTTTACCATAGTGACTATCACTATCACCACCACCACCACCACCATCATCATATTGCTATCTGTAATGAGGCACCAGGCAATATTTCAAGACTTTCAATGTGCTAAGTCTCACAACAATCCTGGTGGCATAGGTATCGCTGTCTCCGTCTTACAGATGAGAAAGTTGAAGCACAGAGATTCTGAGTCATGTACCAATGACAGAGCCAGAATAAAAACTTAGATTTTCTGACTTTAGGATCTCTATCTGCTCACTTATTGCACTACACTGTAGTTGGTATCATGGAGGCCTATACATAGAGGTTCTTCTAAAATCCTTGGAAGGGCACCGTAACTGTTTTTGAGTAATACTGAATGACTAGAGAAAGCCTCCAATTCCGAAATGGTTCCTCTCTGTTGGCATTTTTCTTATATATTTGACATACTGAAATTGAAAATTTTATATTATTAATCCCATTAGCCACTTCCATATTTATTTTGTATTTATGTTTAATCATTCTTTAAAGCATACCCAGATAAATACTTTCCAATTTTAAATATAATTATTTTATAGTCTTATTATATATTTCAATTAATAGTCATTTTGAAATTATTTTGGTCAAGGGTTTTCTACTTGATTGTCATGTTTCTATGCAATCAGTGTGTGTGTGTGTGTGTGTGTGTGTGTGTGCATGAGTGTATGATGTTAAAGTATACCACATGATGTCAACCTTTTCCCCCCTTTTCCTTTTCTTTTTATTGATTTTTTTGTTGAGCTAGAATTAATGTAAAATAACTTATTTTCTTTCCACAGCTGTTTCATCTTTTCATCATTCTTTCAAATTTTAAAATACATGTTTCACATAATTTTCAGGAGTTTTGTATTTAGTAGGAGAAATAAGGTAAAGATATCAACTATATCTTCCCAGAAACAAAATTAACCGACTCTTGTGAACCAATGGACTGCAGCCCACCAGGCTTCTCTGTCTCTGGTATTTCCCAGGCAAAAATACTGGAGTGAGTTGCCATTTCATCCTCCAGGGAATCTCCCTGACCTAGGGGTCCAACTCACGACTCCTTTGTCTCGTGCATTGGCAGGCGGATTCTTTACCAGTGAGCCACGTGGGAAGCCCTCACTAACTGATACATCAGAAATAAAATCCATTTTTAATCAACATTACAACATTTCACTGATTGTGTGGTTGCTTCATAACAGAATATTCCCAATTATTCCCTTCCATTCTTTATAAGATTACTGTCATTTGTTTCACTTACCCTCATTCTATAATTGGAAGTACAGTCTTACTATTACTATTCTGAACAGTTATGTAGTAAGTTATTAATAATATAAAACATCTTGCTTTCAAAATATGATATAAACATTTGTGTATTATTTTGTCCTTAGCGTCTATATAGTGTGCTTTTTTCCTACTTTGTTCTTAAGTATGCTTACAGTATGTGCTCTTTATTGAATACACAGTAATATATTGTGTCAATATACTATATTTTTTGTGTAATTTCTCCATTTTTGGACATTCAAATCTCTAGCCTCTGTATTTTATCTCCACATTTTATTTGTCTCTAAGAATGAAGTGTGTTGTGTTTTGGGAGAAGTAAGTGACCTGTATCTTCTCCTCATTTTTTAGGTGTGTATTCCAGTTAGAAGGATGCAATCAACAGGCTCTGAGATGAATTTCCAAGGTTTCTGGGATATAGTATTTAATAGTCCAACTTAGGCATTAATTGGCAAATGTCTGTCAATTTCAGGTCTGTATTTACCAAGCACTATTCTAGAAACTGACTAAAAAAATGGCATCATCCTTAAATACGACTAGATTCCCATCTCTGTGAACCCAGTGCAGAAAGGCACTTACATGAGAAAGGAGAGTTGTTAAGAACTAAGTAGAGTTACCAAAGCGTGCTTGCTACAGAAATAAAATTTCCAAATATGCTTGTTCTCTGCTTTTACTTATAAAATGTTGAGCAACACTTAAGATTATACATCATTTTCCCAATTTGTTCTCATAATTTTTGTTGTTGTTGTTTGTCTCATGTAGTCTTCACATAATATTATTTTGGTGTGTAATGCCAATATCAACATTACTTTATTTTTCCAGTACATAAACAATTATCTCTATACCCTTTATTGAAATATCCAAATTTACCTTATAAATATTTATCATCTTTGAGTATATTTTTAGGTTTTTCTATCTCATTTCTTTTTTTTGTTGACTTACAATATTGTGTTAATTTCAGGTGTACAACATTGTGACTCAAAATTTTTATAGATTATATTTAAAGTTATTGTATAATAATGGGTAGGTTCTCTGTGCAGTACAATATAGCCTAGAACTTTATTTATTTTATATATAATAGTCTGTTTCTCTTAATTCCATATACCTATCTTGCCCCTCCTTACCCCCCTCTCCATTGGTAACTACTACTTAGTTCTCAATATCTATGAGTCTATTTTTTTTTGTTTTATAGGTTCATTTGCTTTATTTTTTAGATTCTACATGTATCTTATAACAGACCATGTTTGTCATTCTCCAACACATTTCACTAAGCATAATAAATATTATTGCAATTTGCAAAATTTTATTCTTTTGTATGACTAAAATTCCATTATGAGTGTGTATGTATACATATATGTGTTTCTGTGTGTTTATATATATATAATTCTCCTTTTCCATTCATTTGTTCATGAAAACTTAGGTTACTTTCATATTTTGGCTATTGTGAATAAAGCTGTCACAAACATTAGGGTTCATGTGTATTTTTGAATTAGAGTTTTCATTATCTTTGAATATAAGCCAAGGAGTGGAAGTGCTGGATCATAGGAAACAATTTTTTAGCTTTTGAGTAAACGCCATAATCTTCTTTAAGTGGGTATACCAATTAATATTCTCACAAACAGTGTACAAGGGATCCCCTTTCTCCTCACACTAGCCAACATTTGATATGTGTCTTCTATTTAATGATAGACATCCTGATGTGTATGAGGTTTCTTACTGCAGTTTTGATTTGCATGTCTCTGATGATTAACTATGTTGAACATCTCCTCATGAGACTGTTGCCATCTCTGTATAGCTTCTTTAGCATCTCTATATAGCATCTGTATAGCTTCTTTGGAAAAATGCCTGTTTATGTCTATTGCCCTTTTAAAAAATCATACTGTATGTTTTTTGACATTGTATGAGCTATTTATATTTTTGGATATTAATCCCTTATTTCCCAAGTCATATCACTTAAAATTAAGTTCTCCCATTCAGTAGACTCTTTTCATTTTGTTAATAGTTTCCTTTGCTGTAAAAATCTTTATAGTTTTATTAGTTCTTGTTTATTTTTTGCTTTTGCTTTATTTGCCTTAGGGGATAGATTTTAAAAATATTGCTGAAATTTTTGTCAAAAAGTTTCCTGCCTGTGTTTTCTCCTAGGAATTTTATGATTTCCCATCTTGCATTCGCACTTTTTTCCAGTTTCAGTTTATTTTTGTATGCGGTATGAGAAAATATTCTAGCTTCATTTTTTTCCATGTAGCTTTCCTGGTCTCCCAGCATTATTTATTGAAGAGACTGTCATTTCCAAAATATACTATTGCTTCTTTTGTTATTGATTAATTGATTATAAGTGCATGTGTGTATTTTGGGGCTCTCTATTCTATTCTATTAATCTCTGTGTCAGTTTTTGTGCAAATACCATGCTGGTTTGATTACTGCAGCTTCATAATATAGTCTGAAGTCAGGGTCCATGATACTTCCAGCTCAATTCTAATTTCTCAAGAATGCTTTGGCTCTCCAAGATCTTTTGCATTTCCATACAATTTTCAAAATGATTTGTTCCAGTTCTGTGAAAAATGGCATTGGTATTTTGATAGGGATTGCATTTAATCTACCTTGGATAGTATGGTCATATCAAATATTAATTCTTTTATTCATCAACAGAGTTCATTTTCCATCTTTTTGCGTTATCTTTTTTTTTTTTTTTACTAATGTCTCATAATTTTCGAAGTGTGTGTGTGTGTGCTCAGTCACTTCAGTCATGTCCAGCTTTTTTAACCCTCTGGGCTGTAGCCTGCCAGGCTTCTCTGTCCATGGGATTCCCCAGGTAAGACCACTGAAGTGGGTTGCCATTCCCTACTTCAGGGGATCTTCCCTATTCAGAGATCAAACCCATGTCTCCTGCATTGCAGACAGATTCTTTATCCACTGAGCTATCTGGGAAGCCAAATTTTTAGAGTGAGGATCATTTACTTCTTTAGTTAGGTCAATTCCTAGGTATTTTAATCTTTCTGGTGCAATTGTCAATGGGATTTCTTTTTAAACTTCTCTTTCTGAGAGTTCATTGTTAATGTATAGAAATACAACAGATTTCTGCATATTAATTTTTTATCCTGCTACTTTACCAAATTCAGTGATAGTAGTAGTGCTTTGGTGCTGTATTTAGTGTTTATATGTATAGTATCATGTTATCTGCAAACAGTGAGTTTCGCAAACAGTGATAGTTTTACTTCTTTCTTTTGCATTTTTGTGCCTTTTATTTCTTTTGCTTGTCTGATTGCTATGGCTAGAACTTCCCACAGCATATTGTATAAAAGTGGTGAGAGTAAGACTCTTTATCTTCTTCCTGATCTTAGAGAAAATGCTTTCAGCTTTTCACTGTTGAATATCATGTTTTATCTGTGGGGCTATCATATATGGATTTTATATGTTGAGGTACATTTCCTCCATGCCTTTAATATCATAAATTAGTGTTGAATTTTGTCAAAAGTTTTCCTGAATTTATTGAGATGATCACTTGTTAATGTGATGTATCACATTAGTTGACTTGTTGATAATGAACCATCATTGCATCCCTGGCATAAATCTCATTTGATCACAGTGTACGGTCCTTTAAATGCATTGCTGGATTTAGTTTATTATTTTATTGAGGATTTTCACATCTGTGTTCATCAGTGATAATGACCTATAAATTTTTTTTTTTGGTATCATTGTGTGCTCTGGATTTCAGGGTGATGCTGGCCTCATATGTTAAGTTTGTGAGCTGTCCTTCCTCTGCAATTTTTGTAAGTTTCAGAAGAATATGTGTTAATTCTTCTCTAAATATTTGATAATATTGACCTGGAAATCCGTGTGGTCCTGGACTTTTGTTTGTTGGGAGTTTTTAAATTATTGATTCAATCTCATTGACTGGTCTGTTCACATTTTCTGTTTCTTATTGGTTCTTTCTTCAGAGATTGTAGACTGCTAAGAATTCGTTAATTTCTTCTAGGTTAGAGCATAGTTGTTTGGAATAGTCTCTTATGATCTTTGGTACTTCTGTGATGTTGGTTGTAACTTCTTTTTCATTTATGATTTTATTGATCTTGGCCCTTTCTTCTCTTGATGAGTCTGGCTAAATGGTTTTTTTCCTCAGTCTTTTCAAAGAGCCAACACATAGTTTCATTAATCTTTTCTATTTTTGTAGTTTCCATTTTTTAATTTTTATGATTTCATACTTACTTTCACTGATTGGGTTTTGCTTGTTCTTCTTTTTCTAGTTCCTTTACATGTTAGCTTAGGTTGTTTACTTGAGATTATTCTCTTTTTCTCCACCCTCAGGTAAGCTTGTATCACTATAAAACCCCCTCTTAGAATTGCTTTTGCTGCATCCCATGAGTTTTTGGTAGCTGTGGGGTTTTTTTGTTTGCTTTGGTGTTTTTAAAATATATTCCATGATCCACTGGTTGCTTGGTACAATATTGTTCAGACTCCACATCATTGTACATCTTTGTGTTTGTTTCAGGTTTTGTTTCTTCTAGTTGATTTCTAGTCTCATAGTAGCTTGAAAATATATGTATATATACATATATGTATATATAAACTTATTATAACAGGTATTATAACATTCACAGTGACAAAAGTGGTAAAAAAGACACTTTTACACTATCAATTCACATCAATTTATGGCATAAAATGTGGCACTTTGTTGAAATAATGTGTTCATAAATTCTGACTTATGAATTTATTTGATAGAAATATAGTACAAGCAAAAAGTAATAATGATACTAACAGAATAAAAACAAAATGGACACACACATTTATTGTCATGCTAATTTTAAACAACTTGAATGGTGGAAGCTATTATGCTCCATTCAAATTCTTGATTACTTCAGAGTCATTAAAAAGAAGTAGCATAAAATATATTGCATTGAAAGGATGCCTGCAGCACTTTATAAAATGCAAGATCCAGGATGGTATGTTGAGTATGAATTTGTCTGAGCAAAAAAAACACAAGACCTGTGCATGTGCATATGTATGTATTTATGTTTTCCTGAGCAAACATAAATGTGTGGGGCAAGTACAATCTGTACTCCCCACAGCTCAGCGTTAAGCAAGGTTCTGGATGGCATGAGGAATGTTGTTTTTTCTTTACTCGAGACAGTTTAAAAATTATTGAAGCATGCAACTTATCACCAAAAAGTCACCCCAAAATACTGTTTTTGTTTGTGTTTGCCTAATATGGAAAAGTAGAAAATAAAAATAAGTCAAATGAAACAGGGCATTTGAGGAAATTGTGGGCAAATTATTATTGATGGTAATATTTTTTTAATTTTTAAAGTTATGATAATATTATAATACCCAAATGTATACAATATTATTAATAGTATTCAAATACTCACATTTATTCAATACTATTATAATACCTAAATTTGCCCAAATGTTAGTTCAGTTAATAAGTTCAAATATTCTTGGATATAGCTGCAACTCCAGAGGTATGGTCACTGGGTAATCATAATAATAGTAGCACATGGTCTAATTCCACAGAATGGACTTACATTCAGTGATTTTTGACTTCCTGTGATTCAGTCAGTCATAATTACTTTTCTCTCACTCCCCATAAATTAGAAACAGCCAATTAGAAAAACTCTGGGGGGAAAAACTCAAAAATAACCATGAAATTCAAAGGACTTTCCAGAGAGCAATATTCAAATTATCACCATGACTTTTCAAACTTTACTATGCTAACTGTAATTTGTTTTCTAGTTTCTTTTTGGAGGATGACATCTTTCATTTGACAATACTTTTTGAAGGAGTTTTACTTTCCTTTTGGAAAGCTCCCACGTTGTCACCTGTATCATATGACATAATCTGTCCTTGTCTCACAGCTCACATGTGCTCACACTGATGTTCCAGGGATTCACAGCAGATACAAAGATGTGAGACTGGGTAAAAAGAAGAGCAGCCACTACTGTATGGTGGCTGGCTCTGAAAGCATCTTTGTCTCACTGGGAGAATGGCATTTTCTGAAAGAAATAGTCCCCTTTCATATTTTTATATTGATACATTTCCAGCGGTCATCCCATATTACACCTAAAAATTCTTGAGACACAGAGTAAGGAACAAGAGCTTTTGAGATTCATGGATGTGTGCTGGGTGGAAGGGTATGATTGACCAGAAGGAAAAAAGTCTTATAAGAGAAGACATGATGGAGAGAGTACGAGGAGGATGTTGTGGGCATTGGGACCAGAAGGGGGGGGCAGAAATATTGTAGAGATAGGAGAGTCAAAGAGAACTGAGGTCCTGGGGAGGCAACACTCGCTGCTCCCTCCTTTTGATTCACTCTCCGATGCCTGAGAGCCACATGAATCAAGAGATCCTCTAAAAGAATGTGTGCAGTCTAAATGCTCATCAATGCATCCTCTGCTGTAGCTTTCATGTAACAATTTGCATCAATTTAGCTCACATAGAAATAATCTCTGAAAAAAACAAGTACCCTATGGTCACTCTTATATGTTAAACCTGAAAAACAATACACACACACACAAAAAAAGCAAAGTCATAGATACAAAGAAAAGATTGGTAGCTGCCAGAGGCAGAGGGCAAGGGTGAGAGAAATGGGTGAAGGGAGTCAAAAGGCAAATAATAATAACTTGATAATAGATAAGCTTGAGTTATTTTTCTTTTGGTGATTCGGGGGGTGGGGGGGTGGGTAAGAGGCATAAGAGAGCGAATCCTGTTCTTTTCATGTTGACTCCCACGAGAGGCACATTACATTGCCACAGAATCTCTGATGTTGATTGCCTCTCAGCAAGACAATGAAATGGAGTTTGCTTTTTCTCGAATCATGAGACAACTGTGGAACATTGCTCAAGAGAAAAAGTAAGTGAATGAGGATACAATCTCAGGGGAAAAGGACTGCATTCCCAACAACCAACGCTGTATTAAATTAAACTATTTCCATTTCAATCATGAGAGAATTGGTTAGCAAAATGCATGTGACTGTTAAAAATACTATTACTAAATGGTCCTGTGGTGCTTTCCTACAAACTGTAGTAAAGACAAACAGCATGAATGTCAATGTGACTCAGAAACATGAGGCACGATCAAATTATGAGCCATTTACTTGCAGTTGAAGAATAAGAGAGATGTTTCTCCTACAAGTTGCCTTCCAGTGGATGGGTCACAATCTGCATTTGTTTGCCCTGAGAATGACAGCTGGGTTGGGAAGACACTTTGAATGCCTCAGGCCAGTGTCCAACATGTATCAGCAAAGAACTGTGATAAAATACTCATGCTCTTGGAATTCATTGGTCTTCCAATGTTTCATTGGCTTGATGGATGGTGGAAATGACTTTTTGAAAACGCAGGTGCAATGCCAGGTAGGTGGCAATACTTTTCAGGATAAATCAAGGTTCTCCAGAAAGTTGCACATAGTTTGAATCATCATCCAGTAGATGGTGGTATTTCTCTGATGGTAAGAGTTTACAGCTTCAGAAATGAAGAGATGGAGATGGAAATGGTACTATCATTATTATCCTTAGTGACCCACTAGTGAAATTCTTGCTTCTAGTTCTCATGACTTATATTCTGCAGGTCTAGAGATCTTATCTTCCACAGGAGAGAGCTATGATTCCATTGAATTGGAGGTTTAGATGGCCATCCAGCCACTTTGGGTTTCCATACTTCTGAATCATCAGGCAAGAAAGGAAATTACTGGCTGGAGTAGTTGATTCTGAGTGCTGAGGGGAAAGTGGATGACATCACTCCACAGTGGAGTTAAGGAAGTGTATGACTGGAATACAAGAGTATGCTGGATCTCCTAGGATGTCTCAGTATTACCATGCTCTTTGGTTGAGGTCGATGAAAAACAACTCAACTCTAGTAGGGCTACTAATGGCTCAGTACTTTGTGAGAGAAGCTTCGGGTCACTCCACCAACTAAAGAATGATAACTATCTTAGATATTTGCTAAACTCAAAGGGACTATGTAATAGAAGAAGGTCATTATAAATATCAGCAATGAATACCATTACAGTAAAGAGGGATGTAATTCAGTATTCTTCCTTATTTTGTTATGAGTACGTTTCTGTAGCAAATATTTTTCCTTCTCTTATTCTCTAAAAGATAACATGAGATATATTGACTTTATATCACAGTATTAATGTATTAGTAACTTTACAGTATTTCAGTTGCTGCTCAGTGGCTCAGTCATGTACTACTCTTTGAGAGTGCATGGACTATGTCTTCCCAGGCTTCCTTGTCCTTCAGTATCTCCCAGAGTCTGCTCAAACTCATGTCCACTGATCGATGATGCCATCCAACCATCTTATCCTCCTGTCCCCTTTTGTCCTCCTCCTCACAACCTAAGTTGTTCTTGCTCAGTTGTATCCAACTCTTTGAGACTGCATGGACTGAAGCACACCAGTCTTCACTGTCATTCACTATCTCCTGGAGTTTGCTCAAACTCATGTCCATTGAGTCAATGAGGATGAGATGGCTGGATGGCATCACCGACTCAATGGACATGAGTTTGAGTGAACTCCGGTAGTTGGTGATGGACAGGGAGGCCTGGCGTGCTGCGATTCATGGGTTCACAAAGACTCGGACATGACTGAGTGACTGAGCTGAACTGACTAAGTCCTGGAGTTTGCTCCAACTCATGTGCATTGAGTCAGTGATAAAATCCAACCATCTCATTCTCTGTTGCCCCCTTCTCCTCCTGCCCTCAATCTTTCCCAGTATCAAGGGCTTTACCAATGAATCAGCTCTTTGTATCAGGTGGGCCAAAGTATTGAAGCTTCAACTTCAGCATTAGTCCTTCCAATGAATATCAGGGTTGATTTCCTTTAGGATTGATTAGTTTGATCTCCTGGCAGCCCAAAGCACTCTCAGAGCCTTCTCTAGCACCACAATCTGAAAGCATCAGTTCTTCAGTACTCAGTCTTCTTTAGGTTACAATTCCCACATCCATACATGATTACTGGAAAAATGATAGCTTTGACTATATGGACATTTGTTGGCAAACTGATGACTGCTTTTTAAAACATGGTCTATTTGTCATACCTTTCTTAGCTGCAGTCATGGTCTGCAGTGATTTTTTTGAGCCCAAGAAAATAAAATCCCTCACTTCTTCCACTTTTTTCCCATCTATTTGCCATGAAGTGACAGGGCTATTGCCATGATCTTAGTTTCTTGAATGTTGAGTATTACGTCAGCTTTCTCTCTTTCATCTTCATCAAGAGGCTATTTAGTTCCTCTTCTCTTTCTGCCATTAGAATGGTATAATCTGCATGCCTCACATTGTTGATATTTCTCCTGGAAATCTTAATTCCAGCTTGTGATTCATCCAACCTGATATTACACTTCATGTACTGTGCATATACAACGTAAATGTATATACATATATTGATGTACTTACACAACCTGATGTGAGGAACTAACTCATTGGAAAAACTCTGACTCTGGGAAAGATTGAAGGCAGGAGGAGAAGGGGATGACAGAGGATGAGATGGTTGGATGTTATCACTGACTCAATGCACATAAGTTGGAGCAAACTCCAGGAGTAAGTCA
>SJYC01114118.1:0-14490 GCA_006408675.1 Madoqua kirkii | reverse complement strand
ATTCAACATTCAGAAAACTGAGATCATGGCATCTGGTCCCATCACTTCATGGCAAATAGATGGGGAAGCAGTGTCAGACTTTATTTTTCTGGGCTCCAAAATCCCTGCAGATGGTGACTGCAGCCATGAAATTAGAAGATGCTTACTCCTTGGAAGGAAAGTTATGACCAACCTAGACAGCATATTAAAAAGCAGAGACATTACTTTGCCAACAAAGGTCCATCTAGTCAAAGCTATGGTTTTTCCAGTAGTCATATATGGATGTGAGAGTTGGACTATAAAGAAAGCTGAGTGCCAAAGAATTGATGCTTTGAACTGTGGTGTCGGAGAAGACTGTTACAAATCCCTTGGACTGCAAGGAGATTCAACCAGTCCATCCTAAAGGAAATCAGTTCTGAATAGTCATTGGAAAGCTGAAACTCCAATACTCTGGCCACCTGATGTGAAGACCTAACTCGTTTGAAAAGACCCTGAATCTGGGAAAGACTGAAGGCAGGAAGAGAAGGGGATGACAAAGGATGAGATGGCTGGATGGTATCACTGACTCAATCGACACAAGTTGAGTAAGCTCCAGGAGTTGGTGATGGACAGGGAGGCCTGGTGTGCTGCAGTCCATGGGGTCGCAAAGAGTTGGACATGACTGAGTGAATGAACTGAACTGAACATGCAACTCAATACCAGAAAAACAAAAAAACCCAATCAGGAAGAGAGCAAAAGACTTAAACAGAAATTTCTCTGAAGTAGACAGAGATGGCAATAAACACTGACCAGTTTACCGAAAGCCTAGAATTGCTGGGGCTGAGTTTTGAAGTGACTTGCTTCTTACATGGGCAACACCATGGTCCAAGGTGGGTTGCTTAATGAATGTATGTATTTAGTGAAGATATTCTTGCGCAGAAGGAAAGAGATCAGCTGGTTCTTCATAAAAGAGCAGTCAGGAAATATCAACATAACGTGATACCCATGCTTCACTATGGGTAAAATGGAAACTTCACTATAACCAATGTAATTTTTTCCTCTAGAGCTTTGCTACTCAAAGTGTGATCAATAAGCCATCACCTGAGAGTGTCATGCAGATTCACTGAAACAGAACTTGCATTTTATTAATAGGATCCCCAAGTGATTGTATCATACATGCATTAAAGCTTGAGAAATGCTTCCCTGCCATCTTGGTAATTTGGTGAACTTCTATTCATCCTTCAAAGTCCAACTCAGATGTCATGTCTTTCTTAAAACTTCTCCTACCAGAGTTAATCACTTCTTCCTCTCTGCTATTTCTGTGGACTGCTTACTTATCTCCATCCTGTTCGTATCACATTGTGTTGTTGATATATTCTTGAGGAAATGGGTATCTTTGTGTTCTTACTTTTGCAGTCTAGTGGCAGTTAACCATGTTATCTATGTAGATCTATCTCTGTACCTCTAAGATAGATTCTAAGGAGTATTCAATTACTCACTTTAGTTGTTGTTCAATTTAAATTATTCTGGGAAAAAAGTTTTACAATTTTCCCATGCACAAAAATCACCTAATAAGCTTATTAACCTGAGGACTGTGGATCCTTCTGCCACAAAATCTGATTCTGCACTTTTTAGCTGGGCTCCAGGAATCTGCATTTTTAGCTAGTAGCCTAACGATTTCTGATGCATATGGTCAATGTAAAATTCTGGTTTAGAAATATTTCTGAATGGAGTCTAGGATGCCGAGTCCTGGTCTGGTGGGCTGCTACTGCCCTGCTCATTGCTCCAATCTCTATGTCCTCTAAATATCAAAATCATGGACAAATACATAAGTGAGGGAGCCACTCAAATTCATTTGGACTATGTTTCTATAAGGATGCTTGTAGAGAGAAATGAAAATGTGCTCAATTTCAGGCCAGATCAGTTTGAGTTACTCAATACTGATGAGCAACTCCACCAGCAAGAAGATCTCCCAAGACTTCCCTGGTCGTCCAGTGGCTGAGACTCTGCACTCCCAATGTAGAGGGCCTGAGTTTGATCCCAGGTCATGGAGCTGGATTCCACATGCTACAACTAAGAGCCGTCACAGATCTAGCACAGCCAAATAAATAATTTTTTTTTTTAAAAGGATTTCCCTCTTGAAATTGATCCACTGACTCTTAGGATCCATTCCAGTATTTTGGAAACACAGGATGTTATCCACATGCATAGCTCTGATTGTGTGAATCCTGCTATGGGCAGGCAATAGATAATATTCCATTTGATTCACACAATGCTAGAAGGCAAAGGACACTATCACCTTTTAATTATAAGGTCATTGAGCCTCAGTGACATTTTGTGACTTTCTTAGTCACAGAATTAGGAAAGGGCCGAGCCAGGAGTCAAAGTCTGATTTGTCTGCTTCCAAAGCTATTGCTTGCTTCCTTTTTGTCAGATTGTCTGTTTCTTTAGCTACACTTTCCACACAATAATCCCCCAGAGGCCAGCACAGCTAGGAATGGTGAGAGCCCTTCAAAACATCCATTCACTACACTCCTGTTCCAAGTGGTGCATATAACCATTTATATAACCATTTATCTCCAGCTGTAGAGTACATCTATACCAACAGAATGCCTGGAAACCCAAGGAAGTGATCTGGCTCTCTCCCTAAAGGAACTTTTAACTAGCTTGACTTTTCCCTTAACTGGTGCTCTGAGTCAATGCATACCTCCATGGAGTAAGACAGTCATGGACACATAGTTTCAGTTTACAATAATTGAATCAAATCATAAGTTCAGTTCAGTTCAGTTCAGTGGCTCGGTTGTGTCTGACTCTTTGCGACCCCGTGAATCACAGCATGCCAGGCCTCCCTGTCCATCACCAACTCCCGGAGTTCACTCAGACTCGTGTCCATCAAGTCAGTGATGCCATCCAGCCATCTCATCCTCAGTCATCCCCTTCTTCTCCTGCTCCCAATCCCTCCCAGCATCAAAGTCTTTTCCAATGAGTCAATCGTAACAGAGTATTTTTGCAGTTGGTTAGGAAGACAAGAAATTGGATGGATGGCACTTATTTAGTTAACTGTCTAAAGCTCTCGGAGACAAAGCAGTTTTTTTTCTTGAGAAGGGTTATTATCTTAGCGGTAGGAGGAAAGAACGGGTTAACTAAATTATGATATATCCATAAAAGAAGACTTTTATGCTGAATATTTTCAGTCTACTACAGCTAGGGCATAAAAATGATCACAGCACATATACTGCCTACCTCACAGAACTGATTGTATACTTGATGAAGCAGAATGATCTAGATCTGTACATTCTATCAATGACTCAAAAAATGTTTAAAAATGCAATATGTGATTTGCAGAGAGTACATAAAAAAATTAAAATGCTAAAAAAGTATGTTTGTATATAAGTGATTTTGCCAGAGGATTGCACACAGTGTTATTCATAGCAGTTATCTTTGCAGGAATGAGTTTGGGTTATGATGGAGGAATGGATGGGAATGGTGGACTTAATAATACATTTTTTGTGACAAGGAGCAACTGCCTACCCTAAAATCCCTTCTTCAGTCAAAAAAACAAAAACAAAAACCAAAAAACAAAAAACAAAAAACCCAGAATCATTCCTAGACATCTAGTGGCTCAGTGTAGGCATGTGACTAAGTTTTGGAAGCTGTAGACCAGAAGTAGTTGTGTAGGACACCTAGGAAGCCTCGTTCAAAGGGAAGCGATTAGCCCTTTTGTCCATCTTCCTCCCTGCTGCCTGGAATGTGGCTTCATGGCATGGCTCCAGCAGCCATCTGGGACCATGAGGACATCTTGAGAGTAGAGGCCACAAGCAGGAGGATACTGGGATGGAAGAGCATGAGTCTGCTCCATTCAAACCCACTACTCCTCTGCTGTCTACTATGGGAGCCATGAGCCGCATGTGAATGTCTTAGTAGATTAATAAAAATTACATAAAATTTTAAAAAATTCAGTTCCTCAGCCCAAGTAGCTACACTTCAAACAATAATGACCCAGTGCTAGCCAGTGGTTATCAAATTGGACAATATGGATTTTCATCACAGCAGAAAGTTTTGTTGGCTAGTGCTGCTCTACTGCTTGTTTCCAGACTCTAGAGAATAAACCCCCCAAATTTATGTCTTTTTTACCTGTATTTGAACACACCCTATTCATGTTTTTTACAAGAACATGTATCAATTTTATAATATAAAATGAATAGAATTTTAAATATACAATTGGACATCAACATGGATTAAAACAGACAAAGATATACTATAAATAATCTGGTTTGATTATTTAAAAATAGAAAAACATTGTATCAAAAATAGATTTAAAAAAATACTAGGTACCTGAGAGGTCTGGAAAACTATAAACTTTTAGATTTGTTTCTTTGTTCTGAACTAAAAGGCTGGGCACCCAAAGTTTATACAACCTTCATTTTGAGTTGACAAAGACCACACACCAGGTAGGCACACACATTTCTACAGAATTGTTGTCTACACACTGAGCCACGGAGCATATTAAGAATTTTCTGAGAGATACAGTTAACATTCATGGAGACACTTTTATAAGGATAAGATATGGTCTGGTGCTCTTTAGCTATTCATCAAACTCTCTGCTGTTTGCATTTTGAAAATATACACTGACATTACATTTTAAATACACTGCATTATATTGTGCTCTCTTTGAACCTGCAGCAAAATTATGATTCCATTGTGTATTTTTAAAGATTAAATATTTCTCATATTTTTGCACTATAGCAAGCAAACTGAAGGCTTTTAGCATTCCAGGTCATGTAGATGATTTCAACAAGGTTGTTTATTCGTTCAACGTGTGCGGGATTCAGGAGAATCATTTGCATTCTTAAAAGAAGGTGCCACCCAGGTAATCTTTGGCAAATGATTGTCAGTGCATATTCTGATCTGCCTGGAAAATATGGTATATAACACCCAGGCCAAGGAAACCAAAGGCAGAGAAAGCAAGATTCTGTAGGGTATGTTTATCACAAAGCAGAATAACCTTAACCTTTCTACCAATAGGGTACCAAATGTACTAAGTCCCAAAGCCCCTCATCTGGTACTCTGCCAGCACAAGCCAAGGACAAGGATCTTCTCCCCCTCCCCTTCGTGTGTGTGTTTATGTATGTGTATTTTATCCTGTAGGTCATAATGATATGACATATATGCTGTTTGTACACATTTTTATTTTCTAATTCCACTGAAAGTCTTACAGGCTTCTTCAGATGAGAACTGAAAGCAAGGCAAGTATATTCTTGGTGGGCAATTGGTGCTGTTTCAGAATTCCTTTTTCACCTTTCTAGGAAAGAAGTGGTTTCAAAGGTGGACATTCTCTGATCACCATGTCCTTTTTACCTTTGTCTGAGGGATGAAGGGATGAAAGCAAAGAGTGAAGCTGGCTGAGGGGCATGACTGGGAGAGAGGGTTCCAGACACCACTCCTCATACTGACAACATTTCTGAGTGTTGTATATTTCCTTCGAGTTCCCTCAGCACAAGTGATTTTTAGTGCACACTTTAGGATGATGGGCTACTGTTCATTCAACAGAAAACCAAGAGTGAATCAAAGAATATTAATGAAACACTTAAATTTTTACTGAAGTCTCTTGAAATGTCACAAAAAAGGGATAACATTCCCAACCCACAAAAACTTTGGACAGTCCTGTTTCCCCTCTTTGTCCCACTGTCTCTGAAGTACTGCCAACTCTTGCAGCATCCCCCAGAACTCCACGCTTTACAAACTACCGTGAGCCTGGGTCTTCTCTGAGATCTGCCCCTCAGCTTTCACGAGGGTCTTAGTCTTTTACTAACATAAATATTTCTAGATTTTCTGGCTATCTTTCAATTCTCCTTTTGCTATTATTAGCAATAACACAACCGAAGGCCTTAGAGGGTGAGCAGGCAAATATAAAAGCTCCCTGGGAAGTGGTGGGAAGGGGAGAGCCTGAGGAACTTGCCTGCTGATTTTGATATTTTTGGATCTTGATTACAAAAGCTCTGAAGACCCTTCTGACTCATTGCTTCTTCTTCCAACCTCCTTGCCCTCTTAACTTTAGCTGATCTTCAACTTTACTAGTTCTTTTACAACCCCACTTGTCACTTGTTCCCTCTTTCTCTCCCAGATCCCTCTACTATGTGACCTTGAGCTAGTCATTCCCATGCTAAACGCTTGGTCCCCTCTCCTACACTGTTAGTTGGAATGTAAGTTGGTGCAGCCACTATAGAAAACAGTGTAGAGGTTCTTCAGAAAACTAAAAATAGAATTACCACATGATCCTGCAATCTGACTTCTGCACATATACCTGGACAAAACTCTAATTCAAAGATACACACACTCCTAAGTTCATAGCAGTACTATTTACAATATCTAAGACATGGAAACAACCTAACTGTCCACTGACAAATGAGTGGAAAAAGAAGATGTCTCACACACACACACATGGAATACTACTCAGCCAGAAAAAAGAGTGGAATAATGCCATTTGCAGCTATGTGGATGAGACTAGAGATTATCATGCTAAGTAACTTCAGAATGGACTGGTTGGATCTCCTTGCAGTCCGAGGGACTCTCAAGAGTCTTCTCCAACACCACAGTTCAGAAGCATCAATTCTTTAGCGCTCAGCTTTCATCACAGTTCAACTCTCACATACATACATGACCACTGGAAAAAACATAGCCTTGACTAGATGGACCTTTGTTAGTAAAGTAATGCATCTGCTTTTCAACATGCTATCTAGGTTGGTCATAACTTTTCTTCCAAGGAGTAAGCGTCTTTTAATTTCATGGCTGCAGTTACCATCTGCAGTAATTTTGGAGCCCAAAAAAATACTACAAGGGGATCCAACCAGTCCATTCTGAAGGAGATTAGCCCTGGAATTTCTTTGTAAGGATTGATGCTAAAACTGAAACTCCAGTACTTTGGCCACCTCACGCAAAGAGTTGACTCATTGGAAAAGACTCTGATGCTGGGAAGGATTGGGGGCAGGAGGAGAAGGGGACGACCGAGGACGAGATGGCTGGATGGCATCACGGACTCGATGGATGTGAGTCTGAGTAAACTCTGGGTGTTGGTAATGGACAGGGAGGCCTGGCGTGCTGCGATTCATGGGGTTGCAAAGAGTCGGACATGACTGAGCGACTGAACTGAACTGAGGTCAGAAAGAGAAAGACAAATACCATGTAACTTTAATGTGGAATCAAAAATATGGCACAAAAGAACCTATCTACGAAACAGAAACAGATTCACAGACATAGAGAGCAGATGTACAGGTGCCAAGGGGGAGCTGGTGGAGGGGGAAGGGACCGAGAGTTTGTGATTAGCATATGTAAAAATTTATATAGGATGAATAGACAACAGGGTCTACTATACAGCACAGTGAACTATATTCAGTGTCCTGTGGTAAACCAGAATGGAAAAGAATATGTAAAAAAAGGAATATCTCTGTGTGTATAACTGGGTCTTGTTCTGATGGGCAGGGCCACGCTCAGTAAATCTTTAATCTTTGAGTTTCCCCCTCAGTCAGTCTCTCCCATCAGGAAGCTTCCATAAGCCTCTTATCCTTATCCATCAGAAGGCAGACAGACTGAAAATCACAATCACAGAAAACTAACCAATCTGATTACATGGACCACAGCCTTGCCTAACTCATGCCATGTAGGGCCACCCAAGACAGACGGGTCACAGTGGAGAGTTCTGACAAAACGTGGTCCACAGGAGAAGGGAATGGCAAACTGCTTCAGTATGCTTGCCTTGAGAATCCCATGAACAGTATGAAAAGGCAAAAAGATAGGACATTACACTGAAAGATGAACTTCCCAGGTCAGTAGGTGCCCAAAATGCTACTGGAGACCAGTGGAGAACTAGCTCCAGAAATGAAGAGACGGAGCCAAAGCAAAACCAACACTCAATTGTGGATGTGACTGGTGATGGAAGTAAAGTCTGCTGTAAAGAGCAATATCACATAGGAACCTGGAATGTTAGGTCCATGAATCAAGACAAATTGAAAGTGGTCAAACAGGAAATGGCAAGAGTGAACACTGACATTTTAGGAATCAGTGAACTAAAATGGACAGGAATGGGTGAATTTAACTCAGATGACAATATATCTAGTAGTTTGGGTAAGAATCTTCTAAGAATCCCTTAGAAGAAATGGAGTAGCCATCATGGTCAACAAAAGAGTCTGAAATGCAGTACTTGGATGCAATCTCAAAAACAACAGAATGATCTCTGTTCCTTTCCAAGGCAAACTGTTCAATATCACGGTAATCCAAGTCTATGCCCCAAGCAGTAATGCTGAAGAAGTGGAAGTTTAATGGTTCTATGAAGACCTCAAGATATTCTAGAACTAACACCCCAAAAAGATGCCCTTTTCATTATACGGGACTAGAATGCAAAAGTAGAAAGTCAAGAAATACTTAGAGTAACAGGCAAGTTTGGCCTTGGAATATGGAATGAAGCAGGGCAGAGGCTAATAGAATTTTCCCAAGAGAACACACTGGTCATAGCAAACACCCTCTTCCAACAATACAAGAGAAGACTCTACACATAGACATCACCAGATGGTCAATACCGAAATCAGATTGATTATATTCTTTGCAGCCAAAGATGGAGAAGTTCTATATAGTCAGCAAAAACAAGACTGGGAGCTGACTGTGGCTCAGATCATGAACTCCTTATTGCCAAATTCAGACTTAAATTGCAGAAAATAGGGGAAACACTAGACCATTCAGGTGTGACCTAAATCAATCCCTAACAATTATCCAGTGGAAGTGACAAATAGATTCAAGGGATTAGATCTGATAGACAGAGTGCCTAAAGAACTATGGACAGAAGTTCGTGACATCGTACAGGAGACAGGGATAAAGACCATCTCTAAGAAAAACAAATGCAAAAGGCAAAATGGTTATCTGAGGCAGCCTTACAAATAGTTATGAAAAGAAAAGAACTGAAAGGCAAAGGAGAAAAGGAAAGATATACCCACTTGAATGCAGAGTTTGACAAAATAGCAAGGAGATAAAAGAAAGACTTCCTCAGTCTTTCTGAGGCAAAGAAATAGAGGAAAACAATAGAATGGGAAAGACTAGAGATCTCTTCAAGAAAATTAGAGATACCAAGGGAACATTTCATGCAAAGATGGCCACAATAAAGGACAGAAATGGTCTGGACCTAACAGAAGCATAAGATATTAAGAAGAGGTTGCAAGAATACACGGAAGAACTGTACAAAAAAAGATCTTCATGTCCCAGATAATCACGATGGTGGGATCACTCACCTAGAGCCAGACATCCTGGCAGGTGAAGTCAAGTGGGCCTTAGGAAGCATCACTACCAACAGAGATAGTGGTGATAGAATTCTAGTTGAGCTATTTCAAATCCTGAAAGATGATGCTGTGAAAGTGCTGCACTCAATATGCCACCAAATTTGGAAAACTCAGCAGTAGCCATGGGCCTGGAAAAGGTCCGTCTTCATTCCAATCCCAAAGAAAGACAATGCCAAAGAATGCCCAAACTACTGCATGATTGCACTCATCTCACATGCTAGTAAAGTAATGCTCAAAATTCTCCAACCCAGGCTTCAACAGTACGTAAACCATGAACTTCCATATGTTCAAGCTGGTTTTAGAAAAGGCAGAGGAACCAAAGATCAAATTGCCAACATCCGCTGGATCATCAGAAAAGCAAGAGAGTTCCAGAAAAAAATCTACGTCTGCTTTATTGACTATTCCAAAGCCTTTGACTGTGTGGATCACAACAAACTGTGGAAAATTCTTCAAGAGATGGGAATACCAGACCACCTGACCTGCCTCCTGAGGAAGTTGTATGCAGGTCAGGAAGCAGTTAGAACTGGACATGGAACAACAGACTGGTTCCAAATCAGGAAAGGAGTACCTCAAGGCTATATTTTGTCATCTTGCTTATCTAACTTATATGCAGAGTACATCATAAGAAATGCCAGACTGGATGAAGCACAAGCTGTAATCAAGATTTCCAGGAGAAATATCAATAACCTCAGATATGCAGATGACACCACCCTTATGGTAGAAAGCAGAGAACTAAAGAGCCTCTTGATGAAAGTGAAAGAGGAGAGTGAAAAAGGTGGCTTAAAGTTCAACATTCAGAAAACTAAGATCATGGCATCTGGTCCCATCACTTCATGGCAAATAGATGGGGAAACAGTGGAAACATGAGAGACTATTTTTGGGGGCTCCAAAATCACTGCAAATGGTAACTGTAGCCATGCAATTAAATGACACTTGCACTTTCAAAGAAAAGTTATGACCAACTTAGACAGAGACATTACTTTGCCATCAAAGGTCCATCTAGTCAAAGCTATGGTTTTTCCAGTAGTCATGTATGGATGTGAGAGTTGGACTATAAAAAAAGCTGAGCATTGAAGAACTGATGCTTTTGAACTATGGTGTTGGAGAATACTCTTGAGAGTCCCTTGGACTGCAAGGAGATCCAACCAGTCAATCCTAAAGGAAATAGGTCCTAAATATTCACTTGAAGGACTGAGGCTGAAACTCCAATATTTTGGCTACCTGATTCAAAGAACTGACTCATGTGAAAAGACCCTCATGCTGGGAAAGATTGATGGTGGGAGGAGAATGGGATGAGAGGATGAGATGGTTGGATGGTATCACTGACTCAATGGACATGAGTTTGAGTAAACTCAGGAGCTGTTGATGGACAGGGAGGCCTGGTGTGCTGTTGTCCATGGGGTCACAAAGATTCGGACATGACTGAGCGACTGAAATGAACTGAACTGAACTGATGTGTATAACTGACTCACTATGCTATACAGCAGAGACTGGCACAACGTTGTGGATAACTATACTTCAATAAAAAAGCATGAAAACTAAACCGTTAGTTCCCTCAGGTGAGACAAGGGGCCTGTTCTGGAAGGTCTCTCACAGCGTGTATATTCTGAGGTTGAAGATTCAGGTCATGCTGCTTAAGAAAAACACATTTGACTTGATTAAAAGTGAGCACGTGAGCACAGGTTACCCTTTTACCTTTAAACTATATTTTAATCACACAAATGACAGATGAGTATTTATTCCTGTACAAAATCAAAACAGAATTAAGACTTAAATGGTTCCTACCTCCTACCCAAACCCTATCACCTCCATGCTTTAGGATAAAAGAAGCACAAACAGACATACAAACAGACACACAACCCCAAATTTTATTCACTTCACTTCTTTAGGGGTTTGATCTGTCCTTTTCCTGGTGGTGTCAGAGCTGTTGATGGACAGGGAGGCCTGGTGTGCTGTTGTCCATGGGGTCACAAAGATTCGGACATGACTGAGCGACTGAAATGAACTGAACTGAACTGATGTGTATAACTGACTCACTATGCTATACAGCAGAGACTGGCACAACGTTGTGGATAACTATACTTCAATAAAAAAGCATGAAAACTAAACCGTTAGTTCCCTCAGGTGAGACAAGGGGCCTGTTCTGGAAGGTCTCTCACAGCGTGTATATTCTGAGGTTGAAGATTCAGGTCATGCTGCTTAAGAAAAACACATTTGACTTGATTAAAAGTGAGCACGTGAGCACAGGTTACCCTTTTACCTTTAAACTATATTTTAATCACACAAATGACAGATGAGTATTTATTCCTGTACAAAATCAAAACAGAATTAAGACTTAAATGGTTCCTACCTCCTACCCAAACCCTATCACCTCCATGCTTTAGGATAAAAGAAACACAAACAGACATACAAACAGACACACAACCCCAAATTTTATTCACTTCACTTCTTTAGGGGTTTGATCTGTCCTTTTCCTGGTGGTTTCCTGCTTTTATACACATACAAATATCCAAAGAAACTGTACAGTATTATTTTGTGAGGTTTTAAAAAATGAACACAATCTGTTTCTGGACATTTTAATTTTCATACTCTATTGAATGTCAGAAGCTCATCAAAATGAGAGTTGAAAGCTGGGCAACTGTATTTTTGGTAAGCACTTTGGTACTGCTATGAATTTAATTATAAAAGTTTAAATGGAATACTGTGTTTAGTGCCTTTCACTTGTTTTTGTCCTTAATATCAGCTGCTACAGAAAAACCATAGATCATTCTTTGTAACAGCTGTATAGTATTCTCTGTAGTAATAATAATAATTACAATTTATTGACTGTTGATAGTTTGCCAAGAACTGTTCTTACTTATTCCTCAAGAAACTTCATGAAATAGCAGCCAATATTGTTTCCACCTCACAAACAAGAAATCTTGGGACCAACATAAAAATGCCATGCTTTATTTCACCTGCTGCTAGATGTTTATGTTTCCAATTCCCTACTATAACAAACATGCTACCATATCTCCTTGTCCAGGTGTAGGGAGGATGAATAGGAGCAGGCAAGAGCTGAGGGGGAAGGTATGTGCATTTTTAGGTTTAAGAGATACTCCAAACTGTGATGGGGTATGGAATGAGGAGTGCGCTGGCAGGATGGCCAGAAAGGGGGTGGCTGCAGGGACAACCCAGATTCCAAATTCATCTACTTTTCAATTGTTCCTAAGAACAATTCTGAGTAGAATTTGTCACTATTTCTCCTAAGTCCCTTAAGCCCCAGGGCATCATCTCACTTCTCTTCTTTCTCCCCAGTCCTGAGGACCTTCCACCCACCCGGCCGGTGCATCTGGGCACCAGCTGTGCCAGCTTTGTTAGGCTTAGGAGAGATGTCAAGCCCTTCAGTATTTACTTTATCCCAAGAACATTAAGGAAGGTAGACAGGCCTCCATCCCTGTGTACCATTTATACAGATGTCAGGCTGGGGATGTGGGTTCATTTTTCATTCTTTAATCCACAGGTATGAATTAAACCATAACTTGCTTCGCTGACACCATGGCATCAATATTTTCTCAGACTGGAACATGGTCTCCCTGTTCTTGCCCACTCTTTAAAAATAAACTTAACATATGGCGTTTGTCTTATGGCAAAGGAATGCAATGTGTTTTTCCTGACATGTGACTCAATTCAAACACTCAGGAAAACTTTGATATTTCAGAGGAGGTTTGCAGTTGGAGGGAATATGCTTGCTACCTTCCCCATTAAATAGGGTAATTCCTGGAACACAGGATGTCCCAAGTTTCTCAGATAACTGAGTACCTTAAATCATCATACATGTCATGCAGACCCTAAAGCAGTGCTGTAGACTCCATGTGACATCTTAAATAGTCAGAAACTAACAGGTAAAATGCATCCAGATTGAGACAACCCTGATGATGTTTATAGTTTTCTCAATGACCGTACAATGCCTGACCAATCATCAAACACACCCCAATGTCAAAACACACAACAAACAGTAAAAGCTTGAAGGCAGAGACAATATTAAAATACAAACAGAACAATGATTTTTAAAAGTGACTGAACAATCATACTGGGCACAATGCTTAATTGCTACTAGAATCAGTCTTTGAATCAGTTTCTCTGAGCTCCCTGCTCCTTTCTCCTCACTGAAAAATGTATGTGCTATATATGGTATATGCATGTGATGTTGATCGAAGGCTTATATAAAGAAAAAGCAAAATTATTTTGATAATTTAAAATGCTTTTTATCATCTTCAGAAAGAGTAACACCATAATGTAAGCCAGCACTTCATAGGCCCTGTCTTGAGCAATATCACACTGAAAGAAACCAGAAGTTTAAATCAATCTAATGTTAACTCACATCTCTTGAGAAATCTTAAAGAAGATTTACTTCCTAAGTGAAAGCAGCATTTCCTCACAGATGCTAACTCTCTCACAACTTCAAGCTAGCTCATAATTTCCTTCTTCCTAGCACACACACTCTCTACTTTCTCCCCAGACTCTTCTTTGATATTCTCAAATGGTAGCTCAATCTTTTCTGCCCTCACTCTTTGCTCTTCCAAGTGAATTTTTCTTTGTTTGGTTGTTTGTTTTCCCCTCTAGACGTGGCTCTCAGAGCTCTCAAAGACAAATCCTCACTGAGTCTTTCTTTCTGTTGATTAGCTTATGGTTTCTTCACTTTCGTACTAATGACACTTGGGTCCATACAGTTCCTCGTTGCGGGGCTGTCTTGTGCATTGAAGGATGTTGGTCAGCATCCCTGGCCTCCACCCACTCGATGTCAGTAGCACTGCCCCTTAGCTGTGAAGCCAAAAATGTCTTCAGACACTGCTCAATATCTCCTGGGTGGTAAAAAACAATCCCAGTTAAGAAAGAGTGGATTACTCCAATCTATGTATTAAAAGTCCTGGGATACTGGGGAGGAGGGCTTTGCCAGAGCACTGGCTAATGCTAGAGCTTTTCATGGTGGGAGGGGAAGGGAAATAAAAATGTATTTAATCATGTGTGTCTTTATTATAGTACATGATCCGACACTGTGGTCAGGAAATGAAAATGTCTCAAATGTGAGTTAAAATCATGAGTTCTCAGTCATCAAGACAGTATGCTACTGGCACAAAGACAGAAATACAAGTCAATGGAACAAAACAGCCTAGAGATAAATCCACGCACCTATCAGTCTATGAGAGTTAATAAGCCTTTTTCTTGT
>SJYC01114117.1:0-33040 GCA_006408675.1 Madoqua kirkii | reverse complement strand
ACCATATAGAATGCAAATATAAAATCAAATGAATCATAGATAAAAATGCAAAACATAAATATAATAATTTTAGAAAATAGCATCTGAAAAACTTAACTGATTTAGTACTTATGGGAGAGATCTAACATTTGACACAGAATGAAGATCCATTAAAGAAAAGTTGGTAAATTGAATTCATTAAACTAAAATGTTCAGCTCATTGAAAAACACTTAATAGAAGAACAATGTAAGCCACATACTGGGAGAAAATATTTATAAATGACATATTTAAGAAATTAAACATCTATAAAAATATGCAAAATATTTCAAAATTCAATAGTGAAAAAAAAAACAGAAAAATTAGAAAATGAGCAAACAGTTCACCAAAGAAGCTACACAGGTAGTGAAAAGCACTGAAAATATCTTCAACGTTATTAGTCAATAGGCAAATTCAAGTTAAAGCGGAATGACTAAAAATTTTTAAATGCTGGTGCCCATTATGCTACTGGAGAACAGTGGAGAAATAAGAATGAAGAGATGGAGCCAAAGTGAAAACAACACCCAGTTGTGGATGTGACTGGTGTGGAAGCAAAGTCCAATGCTATAAAGAATAATATTGCATAGGAACTTGGAATGTTAGGTCCATGAATCAAGGTAAATTGGAAATTGTCAAACAGGAGATGGTGAGAGTGAACATCAATATTTTAAGAATCAGTGGAGTAAAATGGACTGAAATAGGTGAATTTAATTCAGATGACCATTATATCTACTACTGTGGGCAAGAATCCTTAGAAAAATGAAGAAGCCCTCATAATCAATAAAAGAGTACAAAATGCAGTAGTTGGGTGCAATCTCAAAAATGATAGAACGATCTCTGTTCATTTCCAAGGCAAACTATTCAATATCACAGCGATCCAAGTCTATGCCCTCACCACTAAGGTCTAAGAAACTGAAGTTGAACAATTCTATGATGACCTAAAAGACTTTGTAGAAATAACACAAAAAAATGCCCTTTTCATCATAGGGGGCATAGGAGAATGTTATGCAAGTAGAGTAAATTAAGAGATACCTGGAGTAACAGGCAAGTTTGGCCTTGGAGTACAAAATGAAGCAGGGCAAAGGCTAACTGAGTTTTGCCAAGAGAAGGTATTGGTCATAGCAAACAACCTCTTCCAACACACAAGAGAAGACTTTACACATGGACATCACCAGATGATCAATACCAAAATCAGAGTGATAATATTCTTTGCAGCCAAAGATGGAGAAGCTCTATACAGTCAGAAAAAACAAGACTGAGAGCTGACTGTGGCTCAGATCATGAACTCCCTATTGACAAATTCAGCTGCGTTCAGGATTGGGAGCTCGTATACACCCATGGCGGATTCACGTCAATGTATGCCAAAACCAATACAGTATTGTAAAGTAAAATAAAATTTAAAAAAATTAAAAAAATTTTAAAAATGCAAGCTTTATTATTCAGATTGATGATACTAACAGAAGAGGAATCAACTGACCTTGAAAAGACAGTTCCCAAGAAGAGGGGTTAGACCATACCACAAGCTGTCTCTTATACACATCTTATGACCTAAATCAAATCCCTTACATTTATACAATGGAAGTGACAAATAGATTCCAGGGATTAGATCAGATAGAGTTGCTGGAGATCTGTGGACATAGGTTTCATGATATTGTAAAGGTCAAGATCAAGATGATTCCCACAAACACAAATGCAAAAAGCCAAAATGGTTGTCTGAAGAGGACTTACAAATAACTGAGAAAAGAAGACAAGCTAAAGGCAAAGGAAAAAAGGAAAGATACACTCATCTGAATGCAGAGTTTCAAAGAACAGCAAGGAGAGATAAGAAAGGCTTCCTCAGTGATCAATGCAAAGAAATAGAGGAAAACAATAGAAAGGGAAAAACTAGAGGTCTCTTCAAGAAAATTAGAGATACCAAGGTAAATTTTCATGCAAAGATGCCCCCCCCCCCAAAAAAAAGACAGAACTGGTATGGACCTACAGAAGCAGAAGATACTAAAAAGAGGTGGTAAAAATACACAGAAGAACTGTGCAAAAAGTTTTGAATGACCCAGATAACCACGAGGGTGTGATCACTCACCTAGAGCCAGATCTTGGAAGGTGAAGTCAAGTGGACCTTAGAAAGCATCACTACAAACAAAGCTAGTAGAGGTGATGGGATTCCAGCTAAGCTATGTCAAGTCCTAAAAGATGATGCTGTGAAAGTGCTGTACTTGATATGCCAGCAAATTTGGAAAACTCAGCAGTGGCCAAAGGACTGGAAAAGTCAGCTTTCATTCCAATCCCAAAGAAAGGCAATGAAAGAATGTTCAAAATACCACACAATTGCACTCATCTCACATGCTATTAAAGTAATATTCAAAATTCTCCAAGCCAGGTTTCAACAGTACATGAACTGTGAATTATCAGATGTCTTCACTGCAGTTAGAAAAGGCAGAGGAACCAGAGATCAAATTGCCAACATCATTTGGATTATCAAAAAAGCAAGAGAGTTTCAGAAAAACATCTAGTTATGCTTTATTGACTATGCCAAAGCCCTTTACTGTGTGGATCACAAAAAAGTGTGGAAAATTCTTAAAGAGATGGAAGACCAGGACATCTTACCTGCCTCCTGAGAAATCTGTATGCACGTCAAGAATCAACAGTTAGAACTGGACATGGAACAACTGACTGGTTCCAAATTGGGAAAATGAGTATATCAAGGGTGGATACTGACACCCTGCTTATTTAACTTATATGCAATGTACATTATGTGAAATGCCAGGCTGGATGAAACACAAGCTGGAATCAAGATTGATGGGAGAAATATCCATAACCTCGGATATGCAGATGACACCACCCTTATGGCAGAAAGCAAAGAAGAATTAAAGAGACTTTTGATGAAAGTAAAAGAGGAGAGTGAACAAGTTGGCTTAAAACTCAACATTAGGAAAACTAAGATCATGGCATCCAGTTCCAGCACTTCATGGCAAATAGATAATGGAAACTGAGAGACTATATTTTTGGGCTCCAAAATCACTGCAGATGATGACTGTAGCCATGAAATTGAAAGACGCTTACTCATTTGAGGAAAATCTATGACAAACCTAAGCAGAATATTAAAAAGCAGAGACATTACTTTGCCAACAAAGGTCCTTCTAGTCAAAACTATGGTTTTTCCAGTAGTCAATTATGGACGTGAGAGTTGGACCAGAAAAAAGCTAAGCACCAAAGAATTGATGATTTTGAAATGTGGTATTGGAGAAGATTCTTGAGAGTCCTTTAGACTGCAAGGAGATCAAACCAGTCAATCCTCAGTGAAATCTGTCCTGAATATTCATTGGCAGGACTGATGCTGAATGAAGAACTGACTTATTGGAAAAGACCCTAATGTTGGGAAAGGTTGATGGCAGGAGGAGAAGAGTACAGCAGAGGATGAGGTAGCATCACTGACTCAATGGACATGAGTTTGAACAAACTCTGGGTGTTGGTGATGGACAAGGTAGCCTGGTGTGCTGCAGTTCATGGGGTCACAAAGAGTCCGACATGACTGAGTGACTGAACTTAAATGAACTGAAGAAAGGGAAAAATGGGAACAGTGACAGAATTTATCTTCTTGGGCTCCAAAATCACTCTGGATGGTGACTGCAGTCATGATATTAGTATACTTTCACCTTGAAAGAAAAATCATACAAATCTTGACAGTGTATTAAAAAGCAGAGTTATTACTTTTCTGACAAAAGTTCATATAGTCAAAGTTATGGTTGTTCCAATAGTCATGTACAGATATGAGAGTTGGGCCAAAGAGAACGCTGAGTGTCAATGAATTGATGCTTTAAACTGTGGTGTTGGAGAAGACTATTAGACTCTCTTGGACTTCAAGGAGAACAAACTAGTCAATCCTAAAGGAAATCAACACTGAATATTTATTGGAAGGACTGATGCTGAAGCTCCAATACTTTGGCCACCTGATGTGAAGAGTCACTTCATTGGAAAAGACCCTGATGCTGGGAAAGATTGAATGTAGAAGAAAGGAACGACAGAGGATGAGAAGGTTGGATGGCATCACTGACCCAATGGATGACATTGGTTTGAATGAAAAAGACAGTTCAACAAGTTTACATCTTCCATGGTTCTATCTACATAACATTTTTGAGTTAGAAAATCAACTATGGAGAACACATTAGTGGTTGTCATTCATTAGATCTGAGTAGTATTCAGTTGCTGAACAACAAGTTGTGTTTGATTCTTTGTGATTCCATGGACTGCAGTATGCCAGGCTTCCCTGTCCTTCACTGTCTTCCAGAGTCTGCTTAAACTCATGTCCATTGAGCTGGTGATGCCATCCGACCAACTCATCCTCTGTTATCCCCTCTTCTCCTGCTTTTAGTCTTTCCCAGAATCAGGGTCTTTTCCAAGAAGTCAGTTCTTTACATCAGGGCCAAAATACTGGAGCTTCAGCATCAGTCTTTCCAATGAATATTGAGAGTTGATTTCCTTTAGGATCGACTGCTTTGATCTTCTTGGTGTCCAATGGATTCTCAAGTGTCTTCTCCAGCACCACAGTTTGAAAGTATCCATTCTTCAGTGCTCAGCCTCCTTTATGTTCCGTCTCTCACATCCATACACGACTACTGGTAAAACCGTAACTTTGACTATATGGACTTTTGTCAGAGAAGTAGTGTCTCTGCTTTATAATACGCTGTCTAGGTTTGCCATAGTTTTCCTTTCAAGGAGCAAGCATCTTATAATTTCATGGCTGCAGTTATTGTCCACAGTAGTTTTTGGAACCCAAGAAAATAAAGTCTGTCACTGTTTCCATTTTTCCTCCATCTGTTTTCCATGAAGTGAAGGGACCGATTTTCTGATTTTTGAGTGATGATTTTCGTTTTTTGAATGTTAGTTTCAAACCAGCTTTTTTCTCTCTCCTCTTTAATCTTCATCAATAAGTCCGTTAGTTTCCCTTCCTTTCTGTTATAAAAGGTTGCTGATATTTCTTGTGACAGTCTTGATTCCAGCTTGTGACTCATCCAGTCTGGTATTTCACATAGTGTGTTCTGAATATAAGTTAAATAAGCAGGGTGACAATATACAGCCTTTATGTTCTCCTTTCCCAGTTTTTAACCAGTCAGTTCTTCCATGTCTGGTTCTAACTTTTGCTTCTTGTCCTGCATACATGTTTCTCAGAAGGCAGGTAAAATGGTCTGGTATTCCCACGTCTTTAAGAATTTTCCACAGTTGTCATCCACACAGTCAAAGGCTTTAGTGTAGTCAATAAAGCAGAGATAGATGTGTTTCTAGAATTCTTTTTCTTTTTCTATGATCCAGGGAATTTGGCAATTTGATCTCTGGTTCCTCTGGCTTTCCTAAATCCAGCTTGTATATATGGAAATTCTTATTTCATGTACTGTTGAAGCCTAACTTGAAGGATTTTGATAATTACCTTGCTATCATGTGAAATGAACATACTTATATGGCAATTTGAACATGCTTGGCCTTGCCCTTCATAACACATATATATATATATATAACTTCTGCATCATGATTAGTAAAGGTTACATAAACAGCGACATGATAAATTTTCATAGATACATGCAGTACATATAAAACTGATAATATCCAAATAAAGCTTGAAGCTTAATCAATATTTTATATTTATGTTAATTTCCTTGCTCTGGTGATATTATATTAGGAGATATTGGGTAAAGCATATACAATGTGTTTCTATACTATATCTGAAGTTTCCTGAAGGCAAAATTATTTAGAAAGCAGAAAGAATTTTAACTGGAAAAACTACTTATACAAGCAATAACGTGGAAGAAATTTTAGCTGTTAAAAGTCACCAGATAGAAACACACACATGCACACACACTTACATGTACATACAACTGCATATTCTATGATTCCATTTTTATGAAATCCAAGAAAAAACAAAATAAATCTGTGGTAGCAGAGTGTCTTTGTGAGGAGCTTTGTTAATTCTTCCCCATAATTGTGGTTTTAAGTAACTAAACGTTGGCTGAAAGACACAAAACAATAAGAATAGTTTATTTAATAAAAGCTACTGGGCTAGATATAAATGATGTCAATCTGTGTCATTTTAGCCAGTTAATGTTTCAGCATCGCACCATGCCTCCCCCCCCCCCGCCCCCCACCCCCTAGATCCATGCATTGGATCCATGCTTGGAAGAGTAGAGTGTTTCATGTATACTGGCAGTTCCATTGCACAACCATACAGGGCTATTTTATTTGGTGCGTAGCATGGAAGAATCCCATTAAGATACCAAAATCCCATGGAAAATATTGAGGGTCATTGGCAAAACAACAGAAATTTGAGTAGCAAAAAAAAGGCTAACAATGATATTAGTTGTTAATATTAATTAGTGATATTAGTTGAGGAAAGTCACCAACTAACCAGAAATCAAACACATAGATCCATCCAAAGAAGGCCTTGCTAAGATTTCCCATATCCTGCATGTATTCAGAAGAGATTGTTGAGGCCCTCTGGCTCAGATGGTAAAAATTCTGCCTTCAATGCAAGAGACCCAGGTTCGATCCCTGGGTTATGAGGATCCCCTGGAGAAGAGAATGGCTACCCACTCCAGTATTCATGCACAGAGAATTCCATAAACAGAGAAGCCTGGTGGGCTACAGTACATGGGGTCCCAAAGAATCAGACATGATTGAGCCACTAACACTTTCTGGACCCAAAAGCATCTGACTGAACATAGGTCAAACTTGTTAGGTTTCTCAGTCTTAAAAATTTTACAACAAAATGTGGAAACATAACTCACTCAAGCGTTTTAAACACACCTCTTGGTAATCAATTGTCTCCACTTAGTTACTGATCCATTGAAAACATTTTGGAGCCAGACATAATTTTTTTTTTTTTAAGAGAAACATCAGACACCTTCTCTGTGAGGCTAACAGATGCTACAGAATTAGTCCAGGTAAATCAATAAACAAAAATCTGCAACAATGAGTATTGTTATATGAGAATACAGATTTGCTATAATATGTAAATGTCCAGTTTCAACAAAAATTATGAGACATTAGAGGAAACAGGAAAATATGACTCATAAGAAAAAAATATCATCAATAGAAATTCTCATTGAGGGGGTACAGATGTTTAACCAGCAGACAAAGGCTACAAAGATGATATTATAAACCGTTCCATTATAATGGAAAATCGTTTAAAGAATCAAAGTATAGTAATAAGTAACTAATTAGAGACAATGAATACATAATGAGCTTTTAATATTTGAAATGACAATAAATGGAAAAAAATTCTCTAAAGGGACTTTATAGCAGATATGAATTGACAGAGGAAAGAACTAGTGAACTTAAAGAAAGATCAATAAACACTGTTTACTCTAGAAACACTAGAAAAAAAAATGAAAAAAATAAGATCATAACAGACTTGTGGGACATCATTTAGCACTCCAACATACATGTACTCATAGTGCCAGGAGAGATAAAGGAATAGGAAATCTATTTGAAAAAATAATTGTGAAAACATCCAATTTTGATGCATACAATCTGCATGTCCAATAAGCTCAACAAACTCCAAGTAGAGTAAACACAAAGAGATCCATACCCACAAACATGATAGTAAAATTCTTAAAACTCAAAGACAACAGTAATTTTTTGTGACAGAAATCATAAGGCTATTGCTTTAGTGTTGTGAGGAATTTGAATGTAAAATTGTTTTAAAATTTGGGAGAATGGCATTGAAACATATATACTATCATGTAAGAAATGAAGCGCCAGTCTATGTTCGATACAGGATACAGGATGCTTGGGGCTGGTGCACGGGGATGATCCAGAGAGATGATATGGGGTGGGAGGTGGGAGGGCGTTCAGGATTGGGAGCTCGTATACACCCATGGCGGATTCACGTCAATGTATGCCAAAACCAATACAGTATTGTAAAGTAAAATAAAATTTAAAAAAATTAAAAAAATTTTAAAAATGCAAGCTTTATTATTCAGATTGATGATACTAACAGAAGAGGAATCAACTGACCTTGAAAAGACAGTTCCCAAGAAGAGGGGTTAGACCATACCACAAGGGGGCCACACAGAAGCACCAGAGTTAATCAGAAAGCAGGAGAAAAGCAGGAAATCTGTGAGCAAGAGTCTTTATTGTGTCTTTCGTAGAAAGAAATGGAGGAAACGGAGTAAGCAATTTAACTTTAGCTCAGTTCAGTTAGTCGCTCAGTCATGTGTGATTTTTTGTGACCCTATGAACTGCAGCAGGCCAGTCCTCCCTGTCCATCACCAACTCACAAAGCTAGCCCAGACTCATGTCTGTTGAGTAGGTGATGCCATTCAACTGTCTCATTCTCTGTTACCCTCTTCTCCTGACTTTCACCTATCCATCAGGGTCTTTTCCAATCAGTCAGTTCTTCATTCAGTATCAGTCTTTCCAATGAAAATTCAGGACTAATTCCCTTTAGGATTGACTGGTTGGATCCCCCTGGAGTCCAAGGGACTCTCAAGACTTCTCCAACACCACAGTTCTAAAGCATCAATTCTTCAGTGCTCAGCTTTCTTTATATTCCAACTCTCACATCCACAATTGATTACTGAAAAACCATAGCTTTGACTAGACGGACCTTTGTTGGCAAAATAATGTCTCAGCTTTTTAATACGTTGTCTAGGTTGGTCATAGCCTTTCTTTCCAGGAGCAAGCGTCTTTTGATTTCATGGCTGTCCAGAAAAAAATAGTCTCTCACCATTTCCAGTGTTTCCCCATATATTTGCCATGAAATGATGTGACTGGATGCCATAATCTTAGTTTTTGAATGTTGAGTTTTAAACCAACTTTTTAACTCTCCTCTTTCACTTGCATCAAGAGGCTCTTTAGTTCTTCTTTGCTTTCTGCAATACGGGTGGTGTATTCTGCTTATCTGAGTTTATTGATATTTCTCCCACCAATCTTGATTCCAGCTTGTGCTTCATCCAGCCTGGCATATTGCATGATGTACCCTGCATTTAAGTTAAATAAACAGGGTGACAACATACACAGCCTTGATGTACTCCTTTCCCAATTTGGAACCAACTTTTTCTTCCATGTCCAGTTCTAGCTGTTGTTTCTTGACCTGCATACAGATTCCTCAGGAGGCAGGTAAGGTGTTCTGGTATTCCCATCTTGAAAATGTTTCCAGTTTGTTGTGATCCATACAGTCAAAGGCTTTGGTATAGTCAATAAAGCAAAAGTAGATATTTTTATGGTACTCTCTTGCTTTTTCTATTATCCATCAGATATTGGCAATTTGATCTCTTCTTTCTCTGCCTTCTGTAAATCCAGCTTGAACATCTGGAAGCTCTCAGTTCACGTACAATTGAAGCATGGCTTGGAGAATTTTGAGCATTACTTTGCTAGCGTGTGAGATGAGTACAATTGTGCAGTATTCTGAACATTCTTTGGCGTTGTCATTCTTTGGGGTTAGAATGAAGGCTGCCTTTTCCAGTCCTGTGGCCATTGCTGAGTTTCCCCAATTTGCTGGCATAGTGAGTGCATCACTTTAACAGCATACTTTTTTATGATTTGAAACAGCTCAACTGGAATTCCATCACCTCCACTAGCTTTTGCTCATAGTGATGCATCCTATGGCCCATTTGATTTAGTCCTTCAGATTCTATACATTTTAGAACTGGATGAATGGGACTATTTATAAACATAAGGAGCACACACATGCATATAAACATATTCAAACATGTATAGGGACACAAAGCAGAATACTTCTAATACAAACATGATGGTTTGCTCTTTCTGCAGAAGGCATTCAGAGAAGGCCTACTCCATCCAATTCCTTTCTTTTCAGCCCATAATCCACTCTCCAACCCGTTCACAATTAATTTAGCTTTCTTTACACACCAACTCCAGAAAATAAAGGATCTGATTATATTTTTTCCAATGAGATAAACTCTTTTTCTAAAATAAGTTGAATTGCTGCCATAACTTAAATGTTAGTACTCTGATCATTCATAATGATTTAAATATTTCAATAGTCAAGTCATCAGAAAAGCAAATTACAGGCTCAGAACATGGGTCAGAAATAACTACACTTGAGATTTAAGCTGAGAAGGGAATGGCAACCCACTCCAGTACTCTTTTTTTAAATTTTTATTTTTACTTTATTCTATGTTACAATACTGTATTGGTTTTGCCCTACATTGACATGAATCAGTGACAGGTGTACACGAGCTCCCAATCCTGAAGCCCCCTCTCACCTCCCATCCCATATCATCTCTCTGGATCATCCCCATGCACCAGCCACAAGCATCCTGTATCCTGTATCGAACATAGACTGGCACTCCAGTACTCTTGCCTGGAAAATTCGTTGGATGGAGGAGCCTGGTAGGCTGCAGTCCATGGGGTCACAAAGAGTCAGACACGACTAAGACATTTCACTTTCATTTTTCACTTTCATGCATTGGAGAAGGCAATGGCAACCCACTCCAGTGTTCTTGCCTGGAAAATCCCATGGACAGAGGAGCCTGGTGGGCTGCCATGTATGGGACTGCACAGAGTCAGACATGACTGAAATGACAGCAGCAGCAGGAAAGCTTTAAACATGCACTACATTTTAGGTAGTTTGAGCATTCTTTGGCATTGCCTTTCTTTGGAATTGGAATGAAAACTGACCTTTTCCAGTCCTGTGGCCACTGCTGAGTTTTCCAAATTTGCTGGCATATTGAGTGCAGCACTTTCACAGCATCATCTTTCAGGATTTGAAATAGCACCACTGGAATGCCATCACCTCCACTAGCTTTTTTCATAGCGATGCTTTCCAAGGCCCACTTGACTTCACATTCCAGGATATCTGGCCCTATATGAGTGATCACACCACCATGATTATCTGGGTCGTGAAGATCTTTTTTGTATAGTTCTTCTGTGTATTCTTGCCACCTCTTCTTAATATCTTCTGCTTCTGTTAGGTCCAGACCATTTCTGTCCTTTATTGAGCCCATCTTTGCATGAAATGTTCCCTTGGTATCTCTAATTTTCTTGAAGAGATCTCTAGTCTTTCCCATTCTGTTCTTTTCCTTTATTTCTTTGCATTGGTCGCTAAAGAAGGCTTTCTTATCTGTTCTTGCTATTCTTTGGAACTCTGCATTCAGATGCTTATATCTTTCCTTTTCGCCTTTGCTTTTGGCCTCTTCTTTTCACAGCTATTTGTAAGGCACCCCAGAGAGCCATTTTGCTTTTTTGCATTTCTTTTCCATGGGAATGGTCTTGATCCCTGTGTCCTGTACAATCCAACAACCCTCATTCCATAGTTCATCAGGCACTCTATCTATCAGATCTAGGTCCTTAAATCTATTTCTCACTTCCACTGTATAATCATAAGGATTTGATTTAGATCATACCTCAGTGGTCTAGCGGTTTTCCCCACTTTCTTCAATTTGAGTCTGAATTTGGTAATAAGGAGTTCATGATCTGAGCCACAGTCAGCTTCTGGTCTTGTTTTTGTTGACTGTATAGAGCTTCTCCATCTTGGGCTGCAAAAAATATAATCATTCTGACTTCCGTGTTGACCATCTGGTGATGTCCATGTGTAGAGTCTTCTCTTGTTTTGTTGGAAGAGGGTGTTTGCTATGACCAGTGCATTTTCTTGGCAAAACGCTATTAGTCTTTGCCCTGCTTCATTCCGCATTCCAAGGCCAAATTTGCCTGTTACTCCACGTGTTTCTTGACTTCTTACTTTTGCATTCCAGTCCCCTATATTGAAAAAGACATCTTTTTCGGATGTTAGTTCTCAAAGGTCTTCAGCGTTGCTGATTGGGGCATAGACTTGGATAACTGTGATATTGAATGGTTTGCCTTGGAGATGAA
This sequence comes from Madoqua kirkii, assembly GCA_006408675.1. NCBI lineage: Eukaryota > Metazoa > Chordata > Mammalia > Artiodactyla > Bovidae > Madoqua > Madoqua kirkii. The sequence goes on along the minus strand of SJYC01114117.1, from coordinate 21,201 downwards.
CAGAGATCATTCCGTCGTTTTTGAGATTGCATCCAAGTACTGCATTTTAGACTCCTGTTGACCATGATGGCTGCTCCATTTCTTCTGAGGGATTCCTGCCCACAGTAGTAGACAGAATGGTCATCTGAGTTAAATTCACCCATTCCAGTTCACTTTAGTTCACTGATTCCTAGAATGTCGACATTCACTCTTGCCATCTCTTGTTTGATCACTTCCAATTTGCCTTGATTCATGGACCTAACATTCCAGGTTTCTATGCAATATTGATCTTTACAGCATCGGATCTTGCTTCTGTCACCAGTCACATGCACGAGTAGGTATTGTTTTTGGTTTAGCTCCATCCCTTCATTCTCTCTGGAGTTATTTCTCCACTGATCTCCAGTAGCATAGTGGGCACCTACTGACCTGGAGAGTTCCTCTTTCAGTATCCTATCATTTTGCCTTTTCATACTGTTCATGGGGTTCTCAAGGCAAGGATACTGAAGTGGATTGCCATTCCCTTCTCCAGTGGACCACATTCTGTCAGACCTCTTCACCATGACCTGCCCGTCTTGGGTTGCCCCATGGGCATGGCTTGGTTTCATTGAGTTAAACAAAGCTGTGGTCCTAGTGTGATTAGATTGACTAGTTTTCTGTGCATATGGTTTCAGTGTGTCGCCCTTCTCTGCCCTGTTGCCACACATACCATCTTACTTGGGTTTCTCTTACCTTGAGCAAAGCACAGCCACTGCTCCTTATCTTGCTCAAAATTCTCCAAGCCAGGCTTCAGCAATACATGAACTATGAACTTCCTGATGTTCAAGCTGGTTTTAGAAAAGGCAGAGGAACCAGAGATCAAATTGCCAACATCCACTGGATCATGGAAAAAGCAAGAGAGTTCCAGAAAAACATCTATTTCTGTTTTATTGACTATGCCAAAGCCTTTGACTATGTGGATCACAATAAACTGTGGAAAATACTTCAAGAGATGGGAATAACAGACCACCTTGACCTGCCTCTTGAGAAATCTGTTTGCAGGTCAGGAAGCAGCAGTTCAAACTGGACATGGAACAACAGACTGGTTCCAAATAGGAAAAGGAGTACATCAAGGCTGTATACTGTCACCCTGCTTATTTAACTTCTATGCAGAATACATCATGACAAACGCTGGACTGGAAGAAACACAAGCTGGAATCAAGATTGCCAGGAGAAATATCAATAACCTCAGATATGCAGATGACACCACCCTTATGGCAGAAAGTGAAGAGGAGCTAAAAAGCCTCTCAATGAAAGTGAAACTGGAGAGTGAAAAAGTTGGCCTAAAGCTCAACATTCAGAAAACGAAAATCATGGCCTCCAGTCCCATCACTTCATGGGAAACAGATGGAGATACAGTGGAAACAGTGTCAGACTTGATTCTGGGGGGCTCCAAAATCACTGCAGATGGTGATTGCAGCCATGAAATTAAAAGATGCTTACTCCTTGGAAGAAAAGTAAGGACCAACCTAGATAGTATATTCAAAAGTAGAGACATTACTTTGCTGACTAAGGTCCGTCTAGTCAAGGCTATGGTTTTTCCAGTAGTCATGTATGGATGTGAGAGTTGGACTGTGAAGAAGGCTGAGCACTGAAGAATTGATGCTTTTGAACTGTGGTGTTGGAGAAGACTCTTGAGAGTCCCTTGGACTGCAAGGAGATCCAAGCAATCCATTTTGAAGGAGACCAGCCCTGGGATTTCTTTGGAAGGAATGATGCTAAAGCTGAAACTCCAGTGCTTTGGCCACCATCGTGAAGAGCTGACTCATTGGAAAAGACTCTGATGTTGGGAGGGATTGGGGGCAGGAGAAGAAGGGGACGACAGAGGATGAGATGGCTGGATGGCATCATGGACTCGATGGACATGAGTCTGAGTGAACTCTGGGAGTTGGTGAAGGACAGAGAGGCCTGGCGTGCTGCGATTCATGGGGTCGCAAAGAGTCGGATATGCCTGAGCGACTGAGCTGAACTGACATATTAGGTAACTTACCTAACTGCAAAACTATGAAGTTTCAAGATCCACACCTGACTCATACACTTGTAATAAAAATGTTCTCATTTATCCAAAGTAAGGTTTGCTTCACTAGCAAGAAGTTCTCTTTCTGGGTTACTTTGTTATTGCTGAAGACCCAACTATAAATTAATTACTATTTGGTCACTTCTAAAAGATATTAAAGTCCTCATTGTCTAACAGAGGATCTCAGAAAACTAGTCAAACCCAACCACACTATATTTGGATGTCCTGTAGCCCAGAGGAGGAACTAAGGAGAATATCAGATGCTTTGGGGAAGGCTGAGAATAATAGATCATCATTTGTGTGAAATGAAGTAGAATACCAGCTAATGTTCCTTCCTCATAACTTTTTTCTGAGGCTTATGCTAATATCATAGTTACAACAGTCTTTTTAAGGAATGATATTATGTATGTCATAAGAGTTTACCACTTAGCAACTATTTGGGGATAATTTACTCAATCATCTGTAAAGTTAAAGGGTACACTAAATGGTTTTCTAAGCCCTTTTCCTAATTACTTACATCTGTCAAGAATATTTAAATTAATTGATGTTGAAATTCTCCACATCTTGTTCTAGTACAAACATCTCCGAAAGGTATTTTAAAATGAATACAGGCCAACTAAAATTTGTCTAAATGAGACGTACAAAACCAGTACTAGATATTATTTCAAAAATTCTGTTGGTTACAAAAGCCATGTGCACCTGAGGCACATGGACGGTGTTGGTCATTTGGCACTCACAGCTCCAGTCTGCATCCCACAGCACCTCCTACAAGCCTTTCTTCAACTGCAAGTGACAGGATCTTAGCTGGTGATGGATGGAGGTGAAGGATAAACTCCTAGCTTCCTTATTCCCAGTCAAGACGACCTGAGGTGTGTTACACCCTAGGCACCACGGTGGCTCTACACACAACTTTCATTGGCTGCCCGATTTCTGTAACGCTGCCAATATTTCATGGCATCTCTCTCCAAATCCTCTAATGTACCATTTGTTACAGGCTTTGCTGCTGAGCAAGCCCACCTGAAAGAGGAGAGTGAAAAATCTAGGTTGAAACTTAACATTTAAAAAATAACTAATATCATGGCATCCAGTACCATCGCTTCATTGCAAATAGAAGTGAGAAAAATGGAAACAGTGACAAATTTTATTTTCTTAAGCTCTTAAATCACTATGGACTGCTGCCTTGAAATAAAAAGACAATCGCTCCTTGGAAGGAAAGCTATGACAAATGTAGGCAGCATATTTTAAAAGCAGAGATATCAGTTTGTGGACAAAAGTCCATATAGTCAAAACTATGGTTTTTCCAGTAGTCATGTACAGATGTGAGTGAAGTGAAAAAGTGAAAATGTTAGTTGCTCAGTTGTGTCCGACTCTTTCCAACACCATGATCTGTAGCCCACCTGGCTCCCCTGTCCATAGAATTATCCAAACAAGGGTACTGAAGTAGGTATCCATTATCTTTATCACGGGATCTTCCTGACCCAGGTATCGAACCTGGGTCTCCTGTATTGTAGGCAGATTCCTTACTGTTTGAACCATGAGCTCTGCAGAATTGATGCTATTGAATCGTGTTGCTGGAGGAGACTTTTGAAAGTCCCTTGGGCAGCAAGGAGATCAAGCTAGTGAATCCTAAAGGAAATCAACCCTGAATATTTATTGGAAGAACTGATGCTTAAGTTGAAGCTCTAATACTTTGGCCACCTGATGCAAAGTCCAACTCATTGGAAAATACCCTGATGCAGGGAAAGATTGAAGGCAAAAATAGAAGGGGCAGGAGAGGATGAGATGGTTAGAGAGTATCACCAACTCAATGGACATGAGTTTGAGAAAACTCCAAGAGATAATGAAGGATAGGGGAGCCTCGCATGCTGCAGCCCATGGAATCACAAAGAATTGGATACAACTTAGCAATTAAGCAACAACAACAAACTCACCTTGAGACAATGGAAGTCCACAGACATAAAACCAAGTTGTATGGGTAAAGTATTTGTTTATGAATAAAAGAAGCAAACTTGAAAATAAGCAAAATATGAGATGGATACTTAAATTTCAAAAGGAAATATATTAATATAAAATTCTGGGAAACATCAGGTTGAACTCTTTTGACAAAAATAATTTAAATGTTATTTATGAAATCCAAAGAATACAAGAAGCCTTGGTCATCCCATCTGAAATGAAAAAATAAATAACAAAATAAAGAAACATGAAGAACATATTTTATAGTGACACATTAATTTGCATTTGCAGCTTGCCTTGAGCACCTAATCATTGAAACTCATTTAACTTTAACTGTAAACGGTATTCTTGTGTTGTGATTTGGATTATTAAGTAGCTATCACCAACATCATTGCCACAAATATATGGTCTGATGAGAATGTCTTTTCTCACAAAATATTCTCTATTAGCAGTTTTAGAAAGTGGAACTTGCTGCACCGGCCATAACAGCTAGTTAATATGGGGCAATCACGAGCTATGCAGACAAATGAAACCACGTGCATCACTTCAAAGCTCAACAGCAGAAACAACTGTGCTGGTTTGTCTTTTTTTTTTTCATTACCTTGACTTCCTGATTGAGAAAGAACTTCAGGAGAGCAATGAGCATCACAGCTGTGTTGCGCAGAACCACTGGCAAATTGTCAGTGTTGATAAGATTCATGGATTTGCACCCATTTTTTGACTGCCAGAATAGCAGCTAATATTTTTCCAGTAGCCACTGGTAATGCTTCCACACAAGGAAACCAATGTTTGCTATATTAAATACAGCAGGAAAGTAATGTGCCAGTGGTTGCTTCATTTTGCCATTCTTATTTACCTCTCACACAATTAAAATTCAATGTGGCTTTGTGTCATTGAAGTGCAACTGATGAGGTAAAGATCATTCAACTGCTTTAAACAAGCAGCTAATAAAGCAGGAGATGCCTGGTCCTCCTCTGAGGTGGCCTTCTGAGATTTCAAGGGCAAAAACCCAGTCCATGTCATAATGCCTGAAGTCTGCTGGACCAAGCAACGTTGGTGGTCCCAGACTTGGCGACTAAGATCTCAAGTGAAGTGGCAGAAGCACTTTGCAAAGCAATCTGGAGATTATCCAAACATGTAGGATATTGGCCACTATAGATCGTCTGATGTTGAATGCAAAAAGAAAGTAGGAAAAAGGTGCAAACTGCTTTATCCAGGCTATTGTTTGAGCAGCATAAGTGGCTAGCTGGCCATCTGGTTAGCAAATTTTTCCTAGAGACGTATACATTGCATTGTTCTCTTTACATTTCTCTATATTCAGCTAAGTGCCCAATGCAGTTCTTATGCTCTCAAAGTGGAAAGATGATGCAAGATCATCCAGGCAAATACTTTAGCTAACAGGTGAGAAAACTGAGGACCTTGAATGATAAGGGACTATTTCACTGTTTAGTTCCACTTAAGTAATAAGTGGCCATTGACTTCCATTAAAGGTTTCTTTTAAAAGAATGGCTTTGTTTTTAATAACTGAAGTTTTAGTTGGTTGGGATGCGCTGAAGTAGTATCCAATCAGCATATAATTGATATCATTAGGTTTCCATGATGGGCCTCACATGCGTATCTTAAGAGTAAGAAGGTAGAAGGAACACCCCACCATTGGCCTCCATGTGACTCAAGAACAGGACTGGGGAGACTTTGTCAATACCCACAGCTGAAAGGTTTTCTTTTATATCATTACTTCATAGCTGCTGCTGCTGCTAAGTTGCTTCAGTCGTGTCCGACTCTGTGACCCCATAGACGGCAGCCCACTTAGCTCCCCTATCCCTGGGATTCTCCAGGCAAGAATACTGGAGTGGGTTGCCATTTCCTTCTCCAATGCAAGAAAGTGAAAAGTAAAAGTGAAGTCGCTCAGTCGTGTCTGACTCTTAGCGACCCCATGGACTGCAGCCCACCAGGCTCCTCCGTCCTTTGGATTTTCCAGGCAAGAGTACTAGAGTGGGGTGCCATTGCCTTCCCTGTACTTCATAGCAGGAGAATCTTTGTTTGAGTACTGAGATATTCCTAGAATCTCAGCAATTGAATAGCTGAATCATTTTGTGTTGAGGCAGCTGTATACTAGCAGTGTCTACACATTTGTTCCACCATCATTCCCAACAGAGCTTAGAGGTCAGGGAATTTTTCCAGTTATGTTTCTAATGTCCATTAACTAGAAGGTCATATAAATGATATCTCGCCTGGGGCATCTCTTTTTGTATTCTTTTCATAGGGACAGAAAAGAGGGACAAAGTAGGTGGTTAAATAGGTAATCCCACTAGGGGATCATAGTTAAAGGGAAAAGTATGGGAAACTCCTGTAAGTTAGTGATCACTCAAGAAAGCAGCTTTGCTTACCCATGAAACCAAGGAGGCTAGTGTAGCAACAAAACCATGCAAATGGACAAAATACAGTTGTGAGCCTATGACAATGCTATTGTACTTGGGTGTGGACCCAATATATGTTAGGAACAGAAGAGCAATGGCCCCTGAATGGCTCATTCAACTATTATGCAATCTCACACTTAGGTGTTTGCAACAGAGTAGGGAAAAGAGATGAGATTCCATATGTAGAAGCATTTATGCTACTGTATCAAGAGTAAAAGGAGTCAGGGGACTACCACCTTTTGGTGCAGGGTCTGACAGAAAACCCAACTGGCTACCTAGACAAAAGGGCTTAAATAAAATTCAGGAGATAAAACAAAAACCAACTGAGTATCCATCAGAGTTTATAGAGAGGATTTATCAAGCTTATAGGCACAACACAGATTCAGACTTTGAGGTCCTGAGACTGTAAGGATGATAAATATGACCTCCATCAGGCAAAGTGCCCCAGAGATTAAACAATTATAGAAATCAAATGGTGTATTTAAAATGAATCCTTCTCTATTAGTAGATGTTGTTTTTAAAGTATTCAAGAGCAGGGAACAAAGACAGAAGCAAGGAAATGGGAAAGGGAAAGCAGCTCTTCTGGTAGCAGCATTGAAAGCAAGTAACCAAAGGAGGGCTTCCCAGGTGGCTCAGTGGTAAAGAATCTGCCTGCCAGTGCAGGAGATGCAAGAGATGTGGGTCTGATCCCTGGGTCGGGAAGATCCCCTAGAGAAGGAAATGGCAACCCAGTCCACTATTCTTGCCTGGAAAATTCCATGGAAAGAGGAGCCTGCTGGGTTACACAGTCCATAGGTTTGCAAAGAGTCGGACGTGACTGAACAACTGACCGTGCATGCAATAAAAGGATAAGACAAGCCCCCAAACAGAAAACAATGTGGAATGCGACCCACAGCCTGACCAGTGAGTTCCACAAGTTGATGATACCTAGGACATGCTTCTGTATGCATGTCAAAAGTCAAGTCTTAGAAAATGTAAAGAATTTATTATTTGACCCTTGCATACATATTCAAGATGATTTCAAGATGCCGGGCACCTTCAACTTTGAATTTCATCAGTAGAGACCTTAGGTCACCAAATATTAAGTTGTCCCTTCATGATGGCTTTGCCAGTGTCCCTCCTTCCCTCTATTCCCTTACTGCCTTTCCTCTGTTGCCTGGGGAAAATGCACAACCTAAAAGTTTAGAATAATGTTTTATTCAGTAGACAACTGAGAACTTAAACCTGGGAGGCAGCTTCTCAGATAGCACTGAGGGACTGCTCCAAAGAGATAAAGGAAGAGTCAAGATTATAGAGGAATTTTGCAAAAACAAAAACAATTCCAAAACCAAGTAGTCAGAACAACCAAAGATTAACATTAATTAAAGAAAAATTGGACATTCAAGTTAATGAGTTTAGCATTTTTTCTATGCATGGGAAGATGCAACAGTGTGGACTTACTGGAATAATTGCTCTGATATGTAACTGTGGACTTAAAAAGTATTCCCAACCTAAACGTTGAGAGTTCTGTTTCATTCAGTGGGAATTTTTAGGGTTTCAAGCTTGGGAGACAGTATCTCAAGCAACCCTGAGAGATGTGCTCTGAGGAGGTGGAGGTGAGGAGAGGAGCCAGGTTAGATAGAGATTTTGCAACAAAGGGCAGGTAGTCTGACCACCAAAAGTTTATTTGTTAATTAAATGAAACCAGACAACCCAAATTGAGGAATTCAGTGCTTTTCTAAGTGTGGGAAGATGCAAGAGCCTGGCTCCTTTGATATGCACCTCAGCTGTCTGGGTCCAGTATCCCGCTTTCACATTCAGAGTTTCCTTTTCTCAGGGCTCACCTTAGGGAGTGGCTGGAGTCTAATGGCTGCTAGCTGGCACCTAGACTTTCTTCCTGAGTTCTCTCAAGGCTCATCAGCTCACACTGTGGTGACTGCAGTTGCTGATGGCTGAGGCATCCTTGTTTGCTGATATGGCAAGAAATATTGCATTTCTCACATATTTTCCATTTCTCACATTTCTCTTATCTTGCTTTTCTTCATCCTGAATCCCCTTAGAGTAATCGCTGGAGCTACTGGCTTGATGGCTGCAATACCCTGTTTATTGAAGTGAAAGGTGACACTTTTCATCCACATCTCCCATACCCTTCACGTCTCCAATTACTCAGTGCTTACCCCTCAGCCTCCCAGACTCCTAAGCAGACGTGTACGTTCCTTCTCCAGTGTTTCTCTTCCTCAATTTGAGTAACTAGGAGGTAAGTGCAGCTTTAGAGCATGCCTGAGTTTGAGCCCCTGTGATCTGGGGTGAGTAACTCCACACTCTTGTGCTTTGGTATCCAATAAAACTGGAGGTGGTGGTAGAAGAACAGGTCCATATGTGCAGTGAGTGGTAAATGAGACAATGGTACAGCATGAGGGCAGGGCCAGTGACTCTGTGCCCAAGATTACTGTTATTGTTATTGACATGTAACTGTTTTATGAGAGAGACAGTAGGTCCTATGAGGTCACTCCCACGTCTCTTTTCTTATTCTTCACATGGCAACATTTTTGACCAGCTGCCCTAGCATGTCGTGTGTGTATGTGTGTGTCCAGGCACTTTGGCCCTCATACTGCCATCAGGCTTTCTAGTAGCAAGCTTCACAAATGAGTTTGCAATCTACACCAAAGTGTTTGCCCTGGTCTCCATTCCTTGAACATCATGAGATAGTCATCAACTTTTGATCTTATACACAATAAAATAGTTAAATGAAGAAAAGAAAGTACTTCCTTCTAAGACCGAAAGGTGAATGAACCATTCCATCTCTGGCCAGGGCCTCATGAGGTGGTAATGGTCCCCATCTAGAAGTACCTGGATGCAAGGTAGGAAGGGGAGAAAGGACAGCATGCTCAGAAAATGGATACACATAGACATCTAAGAGCAGTTTTCCTGATCTCTTCCCATTTCTTCTATGAAAACTTTCCTTAGTACAATGGATCTGATTCTCTTTTCCTACATCTGGAATCTGTTTACCACAGAAGACAAGGGCAACCCATGAAGGTTAACCAGTGAGGACAGCATGGCACAGAGTAGGTACTGCAATTAATACATGATTAGTTGACGAGCATTTAAATAATAAAGTCACATACAGTTTAGAAAGGTTGTCACATATGTTGTATATGAAATGATTTTGCTATAATATTTACAAACACTCACCCCATATTTGAAGCATTTTAATTGGAAAAGACTCTGATGCTGGGAGGGATTGGGGGCAGGAGGAAAAGGGGATGACGGAGAATGAGATGGCTGGATAGCATCACCGACTCGATGGATGTGAGTTTGAGTGAACTCCGGGAGATGGTGATAGACAGGGAGGCCTGGCGTGCTGCGATTCATGGGGTCTTAAAGAGTAGGACACTACTGAGCAACTGAGCTGAACTGAAAGGTTTTTTTGAAAGTACAGCTCTTCCCAATTCTCTCTCTCTCCCTCTCTCTCTCTCTGTTTCTCTTTCTGCCTGTCTCTCCCTCCCTCCCTTCATTCTGTACACTTTCTCCTGACCAACTTGTTTCTCTCTCTCTCTGCATCCTCTTCATGCATGAGTGGCAGCTGCAGATATAGATTTGCAGAGATGGGTGATACATAGACACAGCAAGGGTCAACTTAGTAAGGACATGGGTACAGGTTCTTTTCTGGCAGATTACAGGTTTTAGCAGCCATGCGGATAATAAACAGATGCAGGAGAAGTCTTGTGATAAGATGAAGAAAAGGTTATCGCTGCAGAGATGAGCAAAGAACTCGTGCCCTAGGAGCTGTGTGAAGATTAGGATATGCACAGACACACCTTTGCCCTTAGAACAGGGCCAAGAGAAACACCTGGAAAGACTGAGCCTTTTCCCCAAGGCAGACAGTTAAAGCAGAATAAGATGGCTCTATAACACAGGTGGCATACATTTACAAGACCTGTCCCCAATACATGGAACTCAATGAGAGTGATGCCATATGAAGAATTTACTCCTACAAAATATCCTGGAATTTTAGGGGATACATTTTTATCTTGCTCTCAAGATTTTTCTACATATTATGCAGGAAATGGTATGGGGTTGAAAATCCAAAATCATAGACTCCTGGTGCAGCTATAGCTCAGGTGACTACATGAACCTATTATATAATCCTGTATCCACAGCCATTGCCTCTTCTACAGCCAATGGCTCTTCCTTCTCTGTTATCCCCCAATTTTAAAGGACTGCATACCCTTTATTTCAGCTTTAAAAATAATTTATATCACATTGTAATGTTTGTATATTACAGAAGTGGTATGGCCCTAACAGAAGCAGAAGATATTAAGAACAGATGTCAAGAATACACAGAAGAACTATAGAAAAAAAGATCTTCACGACCCAAATAATCATGATGGTGTGATCACTGACACTCACCTAAAGCCAGACATCCTGGAATGTGAAGTCAAGTGGGTCTTAGGAAGCATCACTATGAACAAAGCTAGTGGAAGAGATGGAAGTCCAATTGAGCTGTTTCAAATCCTGAAAGATGATGCTGTGAAAGTGCTGCACTCAATATGCCAGCAAATTTGGAAAACTCAGCAGTGGCCACAGGACTGAAAAGGTCAGTTTTCATTCTAATCCCAAAGAAAGGCAATGCCAAAGAATGCTCAGACTACCACACAATTGCACTCATCTCACATGCTAGTAAGGAAATGCTCAAAATTCTCCAAGCCAGGCTTCAGCAATACATGAACCATGAACTTCCTGATGTTCAACCTGGTTTTAGAAAAGGCAAAGGAACCAGAGATCAAATTGCCAACATCCGCTGGATCATGGAAAAAGCAAGAGAGTTCCAGAAAAACATCTATTTCTGTTTTATTGACTATGCCAAAGCCTTTGACTGTGTGGATCACAATAAACTGTGGAAAATTCTGAAAGAGATGGGAATAATAGACCACCTGATCAGCCTCTTGAGAAACCTGTATGCAGGTCAGGAAGCAACAGTTAGAACTGGATATGGAACAACAGACTGGTTCCAAATAGGAAAAGGAGTACATCAAGGCTGTATACTGTCACTCTGCTCATTTAACTTCTATGCAGAATACATCATGAGAAATGCTGGGCTGGAGGAAGCACACGTTGGAATCAAGATTGCCGGGAGAAATATCAATAACCTCAGATATGCAGATGACACCACCCTTATGGCAGAAAGTGAAGAAGAACTAAAGAGCCTCTTGATGAAAGTGAAAGAGAAGAGTGAAAAAGTTGGCCTAAAGTTTAACATTCAGAAAATGAAGATCATGGCATCCAGTCCCATCACTTCATGGCAACTAAATGGGGAAACAGTGGCTGACTTTATATTTTGGGGTTACAAAATCACTGCAGATGGTGACTGTAGCCATGAAATTAAAGGACGCTTACTCCTTGGAAGGAAAACTATGACCAACCTAGACAGCATATTAAAAAACAGAGACATTACTTTGCTAACAAAGGTCCATCTAGACAAGGCTATGGTTTTTCCAGTGGTCATGTGTGGATGTGAGAGTTGGACTATTAAGAAAGCTGAGCACTGAAAAATTGATGCTTTTGAATTTTAGTGTTGGAGAAGACTCTTGAGAGTTCCTTGGACTGCAAGGAGATCCAACCAGTCCATCCTGGAGGAGATCAGTCCTGGGTGTTCATTGGAAGGACTGACGTTGAAGCTGAAACTCTAATACTGTGGCCACCTGATGTGAAGAGCTGACTTATTTGAAGAGACCATGATGCTGGGAAAGATTGAGGGCAGGAGGAGAAGGGAAAGACGGAAGATGAGATGGTTGGATGGCATCACCGACTCAGAGGACATGAGTTTGGATCAACTCCAGGAGTTGGAGTCGCAAAGAGTCGGACAGAACTGAGCGACTGAACTGAACTGAACTGTCACTTGGCTCTAAACCTGAAAGGAGCTTTAAGTCCTGCTTTCCCAGGACTGGCAGAGGGAAAGGAGGTCATTACATGCTCCTGTTTCCCTTTTTTCTTCCTATTCTACCAAAACTGCCTTCAAGAGGAGACTTCGTCCATCTAGGCCTACAAAACTCAAGTCTGGTTATTAGCAAATCAGTATACAAATGGAATATTTTCCTTTATTTTATGCTTTCTTTCATAGCAGAGTATACTTTGGCAGGTGACCTGGCTCTGCACCCCCAATGGAATATGTGACTTGCACAAGTTAGGCAGTTTCTGAGCCTCTGAGTTTAAGGAGGTCATTACATGCTCCTGTTTCCCTTTTTTCTTCCTATTCTACCAAAACTGCCTTCAAGAGGAGACTTCGTCCATCTAGGCCTACAAAACTCAAGTCTGGTTATTAGCAAATCAGTATACAAATGGAATATTTTCCTTTATTTTATGCTTTCTTTCATAGCAGAGTATACTTTGGCAGGTGACCTGGCTCTGCACCCCCAATGGAATATGTGACTTGCACAAGTTAGGCAGTTTCTGAGCCTCTGAGTTTTTATTTTTAATGAGAGTAAGAATTCCTTTCTTACAAGATGTTTTGCAGACAGCCTTCATAGGAATAACAAATTACAGAGAGAAAAATAGCTATATAGTAAAGAAATCTGGTAACTTGTCTTAACAAGTAATCAAAGTGAATCTCATTACCTAGTGACAGGGCTTCCTGTGCCCCCATATGAGGCACAGCTGACGCAGTGCTCCTGCGCAAAGGCTTGACACAACTCTCACCACAAATACACAGCACACAGATCCCCGTGGAGGGAGGTTCTGTAAAATTGCTGCCGTACCCGTTACAGCAATGCCACTATCCGGAGAAGGCTGAAGAACCAGCCCGGATTAAAGGAGACTCAAATGACAGAAAAGGAAAGTATGGCTTGTTGTTTTAGACTGGGTCTGGGACTAGGAGGAGGCAGGGTCAGTGTGTTTATGTATGTGTCATTCTGGACAATTGATGAAATTTAAGTAAGGCTTTTAGATTAGATAGTAGTAACTTACCAATGCAATGCCCTTATGGTTATAAATGTACTCTGATTATATAAAAGTATATCTCGGTTTTTAGGAAATACATGTTAATTTATTTAGGAGTAAAAGGCAACATATTTGTAACTAGATCTCAAATGGATAAGCAAAACAAAACTGTGTGGTTTTAGAAAGATAATAATTAAGTAAATGTGGTAAAACTTCAAAATTTGGGGAATGTGAGTGAAGGGTATATAAAAATTATTTTTCCTATCCTTGAAACTTTCCTGTAATCCTGAAATTATTTCAAAATAAAAAGGCAAAAATTATATTGCATATGAAAGCATGTGAAAAATTTCAATTTGGCAGCGTAGCAATACCACATACCAGATGTCATGCTACTTACATTACTGTGTTGTGGTTACCTTCCAGTAGGTTGGTAAACAGTCTGGAAATGGGCTACATGATCGTGATGTAGCCAAGTTATAATGTTATAAAGAAGGTCTTTTCTCTACAATCCATTCTAAGCAAATCATACTTCAAGGAGTCTGGCAAAAATTAGTTCTGGGAATGGCTACACTCTCCTCCCCCCCATTGCTGCCTGCTGCTGCTGCTGCTGCTAAGTCGCTTCAGCCATGTCCAACTCTGTGTGACCCCAGAGATGGCAGCCCACCAGGCTCCCCCATCTCTGGTACCCTCCAGGCAAGAACAATGGAGTGGGTTGCCATTTCCTTCTCCAATGCATGAAAGTGAAAAGTGAAAGTGAAGTCGCTCAGTTGTGTCGGACTCCTAGCGACCCCATGGGCTGCAGCCCACCAGGCTCCTCTGTCTATGGGATTTTCCAGGCAAGAGTACTGGAGAGGGTTGCCATTGCCATTGCTGTCTGGGAACTTCTAAAGAAACCATTCTTAGGGTCAGTATAGATCTGTGTACTCACTCATCTACTCACAATAAGGATGCGTGTGTACCTTTCTCTTAGCTAAGCTTCTCCAGGCCTCTTCAGTGGTATTCGGACAGGATCTCCATGGACAACCACATCACGAGATGCCACACCTGTCAGTTCCTCGAAGCAAACTTTTGCCTCATGACTGAAGCACTTTATAGGGGTGCAAAAGTTGCCACCCTAAGATGTCTGTGCCATTTGGATTATTTTAAACTGAATGCAATCAAGTCTTGAAACATTCGGGAAGAATCTAGGAGCTTCCCCACTCTGATCTCTTAAAGATCAGAGTCCACTCTGTAGCCCATTGTCTCTGCTGACACAGCAAACATTCATTTACCAAATATTTGCTTTTTTCATCTGTATCTGAATTGCCTCCTTTCCTTTCAAAGTCATGAACCTCTACCCAACATCCTCTTTTGTCTTTAGCTAAATTAAGGTGAAGATTTTAGCCATTTTGGGATTCCTCAGTTTTCCTGCATCTCATCCATGGAAACATGTTGTTAAACTTTGTTAAATTTTCGCCTGATAATCTGTCATTTGAATTCTTAGATGAACCAGAAGAAGCTGGAAGGACAGAGGAACATTTCTTCCTCCCAAACAACCTCTTGTCCCGGCAACATCAATATGCAAACTTTGGCATCCTCAGGACATACAGAAGTACCCTAACCCTAACCCTAACCCTAACCCTAGGAGATCATATAAATACCCAAAGGGGCATATCCACACAGTACCTGCATGTAATTGAGCTGTCCGCCATACAAGTTGAATTAACTAGAGACAACAACACGTGCCCTTTTACTGGAGGCAGTCTATTTCATTTTTCTCTTGGAATGTATAAAACCACAACAGGCTTTTAATAACGCAAACTTAATGTAATAACAGAAACCCAGGTTTTTCGATGTTCCTGAGGTTCCCCTGAGCATGGTTTGCATGCACAATATATGGCCACACCAAGGTGCCTGTGCTTAGGTGATGATTGTTCTGTCACTACCCCTCTCTTTTTGATACAGACGTTAGTTACTTGTTCTTCTAAAGGAAGGTTGCTTTGGTCATTTAAATCCAATACATGTAACTCATCCGATCCCACAGCTGCATGCCCAAACAGAAAGGCTCCAGACGA
This sequence comes from Madoqua kirkii, assembly GCA_006408675.1. NCBI lineage: Eukaryota > Metazoa > Chordata > Mammalia > Artiodactyla > Bovidae > Madoqua > Madoqua kirkii. The sequence continues at coordinate 5,827 of SJYC01114117.1, read as the reverse complement.
CGGGCTGAACATTAGGCTGGCTCATGGGGCCAGGCTTCCTGAGAGCTGTTCTGTCATCATGTCAGCCTTACCGGCCCCCCTCTCCATTGTCTTTCATCTGAAACCTCAGAGGTTGTTCAACTCCTTGCATCTAAGCCCAGGTCAGAGCTTTAATAGCTTACATGCCTTAAAAGAACTAATGATAGGTCACATACTGTAACTGGTTTGGTTGTTGGCTAGGTCTATAAACGGCAGAGAGGGGTAGAGTAAACATCCCTTCAATATGGGAAATCTGTGGAGACAGGGAAAATATAATGCTTCACTGATCAATTGTGGGGTTACGTCATAGAGGGAGGTTGCCACTGACCATGAGCTTGTCCTCAAAGATACAGTCCCTTCTGTGTGGCCAGGCTCTAACTGATGTGTTCAGCAAAAAGGGGCATTCTGCTGCCGCAGGGAGAGGCAGGTGTGTGCTGTCCTCACAATGGCACAGAGGAGGCGGCTGCCCTCTAATGGATGACAGACACTGACTGGGACTTCTGCCAGAACTGACTCAAGTCTTCAGGCTGTTTAAAATCAAATCCAAATCCTGGAGGGTGAGAAAATGGTGTTAAAATGACCTTGCTTCTGATGTGCAGAGCACTGCCCCTCTCTAGGCTTTCATGAAATGTCACTTGGCTCCCTTACCAAAGGCTTCCCTGTGGTCTCAATCCTCACTCCATCCTGTGCTCACAGCACTGTTACAGGAGCACTCATTGACTAAAAAAGTACACATTAGCACCACCCCAATTTTCCAACCCTTCTTCCTTATTCTAATGACCTACTTCAGGTTTGCAAACACAGCTTGCTTTTTTGTCCCTTTGTTTCGAAAGTCCCATAACCTACTTCTCTCCTAGCTTGGGTATCTCTGCTTTTATTCTACAGCTTCTTCAAAGTACCATTCTCACCTGTATCTTGAGTATCTGCAATCATTCTCAAAGATAGTCATTAGAGGCTTCCAAAACATCTAGAAGGAGACTGCTTCTGTGGGGGCCTTCTGCAAATAAAATCACAATCCTGGCTGCCTGTGGCCATCTTTGTCTGACCCAGTTTCCTCCCCCGACTGGAACATCTGCTCCCTCAGAGCCAGTGTCCACAAGGAAAATGGTCCTTCCCAGGCCCCATACCAGGCACTGGTTTGTGGTCAGCTGATATAGACAAATAGTCTTAAGCCCGAAGAGCAAAGGGTGAGTAGGATCTGTGAGTGGCCATCTCTACCTCACAGAGCTGCCTAAAATAAAGAAAGCTATGCAGTGATCCTCAGACTAAGAACCTAGGTCCAGAAAAGCTCTGGAAGATGGAGGAGATCATACTGTAACTGGTTTGGTTGTTGGCTAGGTCTATAAACGGCAGAGAGGGGTAGAGTAAACATCCCTTCAATATGGGAAATCTGTGGAGACAGGGAAAATATAATGCTTCACTGATCAATTGTGGGGTTACGTCATAGAGGGAGGTTGCCACTGACCATGAGCTTGTCCTCAAAAGATACAGTCCCTTCTGTGTGGCCAGGCTCTAACTGATGTGTTCAGCAAAAAGGGGCATTCTGCTGCCGCAGGGAGAGGCAGGTGTGTGCTGTCCTCACAATGGCACAGAGGAGGCGGCTGCCCTCTAATGGATGACAGACACTGACTGGGACTTCTGCCAGAACTGACTCAAGTCTTCAGGCTGTTTAAAATCAAATCCAAATCCTGGAGGGTGAGAAAATGGTGTTAAAATGACCTTGCTTCTGATGTGCAGAGCACTGCCCCTCTCTAGGCTTTCATGAAATGTCACTTGGCTCCCTTACCAAAGGCTTCCCTGTGGTCTCAATCCTCACTCCATCCTGTGCTCACAGCACTGTTACAGGAGCACTCATTGACTAAAAAAGTACACATTAGCACCACCCCAATTTTCCAACCCTTCTTCCTTATTCTAATGACCTACTTCAGGTTTGCAAACACAGCTTGCTTTTTTGTCCCTTTGTTTCGAAAGTCCCATAACCTACTTCTCTCCTAGCTTGGGTATCTCTGCTTTTATTCTACAGCTTCTTCAAAGTACCATTCTCACCTGTATCTTGAGTATCTGCAATCATTCTCAAAGATAGTCATTAGAGGCTTCCAAAACATCTAGAAGGAGACTGCTTCTGTGGGGGCCTTCTGCAAATAAAATCACAATCCTGGCTGCCTGTGGCCATCTTTGTCTGACCCAGTTTCCTCCCCCGACTGGAACATCTGCTCCCTCAGAGCCAGTGTCCACAAGGAAAATGGTCCTTCCCAGGCCCCATACCAGGCACTGGTTTGTGGTCAGCTGATATAGACAAATAGTCTTAAGCCCGAAGAGCAAAGGGTGAGTAGGATCTGTGAGTGGCCATCTCTACCTCACAGAGCTGCCTAAAATAAAGAAAGCTATGCAGTGATCCTCAGACTAAGAACCTAGGTCCAGAAAAGCTCTGGAAGATGGAGGAGAAATAGGATGGGGAGACCACTTTCTCCCCCACAAATTCATCAAAAAAACATTTGAACGCTGAGAAAATTCCACAAAACAACTTCTGAATGCCGGCAGAGGACACCAGGCACCCAGAAAAGTAGCCCATTGTCTTCTAAAGGAGATAGGAAAAAATATAAAAGAGATAAAGAGAGGCAAAAGAGGTAGGGACAGAGCTCCATCCCAGGAAGGGAGTCTTTAAAAAGAGAGAAGTTTCCAAACACCAGGAAACACTCTCACTGCCGAGTCTGTGGCAAATCTTGTAACCACAGAGGGCAACATAACTGGGAGGAAAAATAAATAAATAGTTAACCACAGATTACGTGCCCAACGGTAACTCCCCCAGAGGAAAAGCAGCACAGACGCCTGCATTCAGCACTAACAAGTGGGGAGGCTGGGCAGGGAGGTGCGGGCTGCATTGCTTAGAGTAAGGACCGGGCCTGAATGCCCTGAGGGCAAGCTGAGGGAACTAACTTGGGCTAGCAAACCAGACTGTGGGATAGCTACCACGTGAAAAGCCCCAACCTAAGACGCTGCCAGGCCTGCTCACAGAACAAAGGACTGACTACAGCTATGCAAAAAGCTCTAACCTAAGACACCATCAGGCCTGCTCACACAACAAAGGACTGAGCAGAGCTGGCCGGCTTCAGGCCGGCCCATCCCCCTCTGGAGACAGGCAGGTGAGGGCAGCCAGAGCTGCAAGGGGGCAATCACGGCCCCGGAGAGGCATCATCTCCCAAACTGCAAGCAGCCTTCATTGCTAGCCAATGCTTCTTGGGATTCTGGATGGTCAACATCCACCTGAGAAGGTATGCTGGTTGTACAGCTAGAAAATCCAGCAGCAGGAATGGGAGAGGCGTAAGTCGCAGCCACTGTGCTCATCAAACACGTGGTCACCTGAGCTGCTCGGATCTGGGAAGGGCACAAAACACAGGCCCAACTGAGTCTGCACCTCTGAGGACTACCCGAACACCTGAACCTGAGCTGCTTAGACCTGGGAGGTGCATGCAGCCCAAGGCCGACCTCAGAAGTTCCCAGCAGAGCAACCTAGAGCCTAAGCAGTGTAGACTGGGAAAGCACACACACCATGAGCGGGGGCAAACCCAGTGTGGCTGAGACACTGCAAGCAAACGCCTGTTATTTGTTTGCAGTGTCCCTCTGTCCCCACAGCACGACTGAACAAGTGAACCTAAAAAAGGGTCCACCACCGCCCCCTTGTGCCAGGGAGGAAATTAGACACTGAAGAGACCAGCAAACAGAAGAAGTTAAAACAGAGGGACCCTCCTTGGAAGTGATAGGTGCAGTAGATTAAAACCCTGTAGATAGTACCGACTACACAGGAAGGGGCCTATAGATCTCGAGAAATATAAGACAGATCAAGGAACTATGCAAAAATGAACTGACCCCACACTCCCCACAACAATACCAGAGAAAGTCCTAGATATATTTTTACTAATTTTACTATCATTCTTTAATTTTTAAGTCTCTATTACTCCTTTAATTCTTATTTTTATAACCTACTACTACTTTGCAAAAAGAAAAAAAGAGAGAGAGAGACTCTATTTTTTAAAGTAAGCTTATATATATATATACATATATATATAATGATTTTTTTTTTACTTTTTTTCCTTTAATATTGTATTTTTGAAAATCCAACCTCTACTATAGATTTTTAATCTTTGCTTTTTGGTATTTAGTATCAATTTTGTACCATTAAGAACCCAGTCTTCAGTATCCAATTTTACTTGGGAGGAAGATTACTGGCTTGACAGCTCTCTCCCTCTTTGGACTCTCCTTTTTCTCCACCAGGTCACCTCTATCTCCTCCCTCCCACTTCTCTTCTCTACTCAACTCTGTGAATCTCTTTGTGTGTTCCAGACAGTGGAGAACACTTAGGGAACTGATTACTGGCTGGATCTGTCTCTCTCCTTTTGATTCCCCCCTTTATCCTCCTGGCCACCTCTATTAAAGTCCTAGATATATTTTTACTAATTTTACTATCATTCTTTAATTTTTAAGTCCTCTATTACTCCTTTAATTCTTATTTTTATAACCTACTACTACTTTGCAAAAAGAAAAAAAGAGAGAGAGAGACTCTATTTTTTAAAGTAAGCTTATATATATATATACATATATATATAATGATTTTTTTTTTACTTTTTTTCCTTTAATATTGTATTTTTGAAAATCCAACCTCTACTATAGATTTTTAATCTTTGCTTTTTGGTATTTAGTATCAATTTTGTACCATTAAGAACCCAGTCTTCAGTATCCAATTTTACTTGGGAGGAAGATTACTGGCTTGACAGCTCTCTCCCTCTTTGGACTCTCCTTTTTCTCCACCAGGTCACCTCTATCTCCTCCCTCCCACTTCTCTTCTCTACTCAACTCTGTGAATCTCTTTGTGTGTTCCAGACAGTGGAGAACACTTAGGGAACTGATTACTGGCTGGATCTGTCTCTCTCCTTTTGATTCCCCCCTTTATCCTCCTGGCCACCTCTATATCTCTCCTCCCTCCTTCTCTGTGTAACTCCGTGAACATCTCTGAGGGATCCAGACTGTGGAGAGCACGTGAGGAAGTGACTATTGGCTAGCTTGCTCTCTCCTCTTTGATTCCACCTCATCTGATCCTGGTGGCCTCTATCTTCCTCTTCCCTCCTTTCTTCTCTATGTAACCTAGTGAACCTCTCTGGGTGTCCCTCACTGTGGAGAAACTTTTCATCTTTAATCTAGATGTTTTATCAATGGTGCTGTATAGATGGAGAAGTCTTGAGGCCACTGTAAAAGCAAGACTGAAAACCAGAAGCAGGAGTCTTAAGTCCAATCCTGAGAACACCAGAGAACGCATGACTTCAGGGAACATTAATCGACAGGAGCTAATCAAATGCCTCCATACCTACACTGAAACCAAGCACCACTCAAGGGCCAACAAGTTCTAGAGCAAGACATACCATGCAAATTCTCAAGCAACACAGGAACATAGTCCTGAGCTTCAATATACAGACTGTCCAAAGTCACTCCAAACCCACTGACATCTCATAACTCATTACTGGACACTTCATTGCACTCCAGACAGAAGTCTAGCCCCACCCACCAGAACACTGACACAAGCTTCTTTAAACAGGAAACCTTGATAAGCCACCCATGCAACCCCACCCAGAGCAAGGAAACTCTACAATAAAGAGAACCCCACAAACTGCCCAAATACAGAAAGGCCACCCCAAACATACCAATATAAACAAGATGAAGAGACAGATGAATACCCAGCAGGTAAAGGAACAAGACAAATTCCCACCAAACCAAACAAAAGAGGAAGATATAGGGAATCTACCTGACAAAGAATTCA
>SJYC01114115.1:0-23703 GCA_006408675.1 Madoqua kirkii | reverse complement strand
CAGATTCATGTCTGTCGAGTCAGTGATGCCATCCAACCATCTCATCCTGTCGTCCCCTTCTCCTCCTGCCCCCAATCCTTCCCAGCATCAAAGTCTTTTTCAGTGAGTCAATGAAGGTGAGTCTTTTTCAGTGAGTCTTCGCATGAGGTGGCCAAAGGACTGGAGTTTCAGCTTTAGCATCATTTCTTTCAAAGAAATCCCAGGGCTGATCTCCTTTAGAATGGACTGGTTGGATCTCCTTGCAGTCCAAGGGACTCTCAAGAGTCTTCTCCAACACCACAGTTCAAAAGCATCAATTCTTCGGTGCTCAGCCTTCTTCACAGTCCAACTCTCACATCCATACATGACTACTGGAAAAACCATAGCCTTGACTAGATGGACCTTAGTCAGCAAAGTAATGCCTTTTTCAAATTCTCACAGAAATCAAAAGTGAAATGTATCTTTTATTATGTAATTGTCAAATTCATTATGGTTGATACTGTTTATAAATCACTGGAGTTCTTAAAAAAAAACAGCTATATCAAACTATAATTCACATGCCATAAAAATCACCCTTTAAGAGCAAACAAGTCAGTGGTGGTTTTTAATATATTCAAAAATTGATTACCAATGCATTGGTTATCAATATCTAATTCCAGAACAGTTTTTCACTCCATGAAACCCTCTCTATGCATTTTATAGCTATCATGACTCATTCTTTCCTATTCCCAGCCTGTGGCATCCACTAATATATTTTTGTCTCTATGAGTTTGTCATATAAGTGAAATCATACAAATATTTGGCCTTTCGTTTCTAGTTTCTTTCAATTAGTAAAATGCTTCCAAGTTTTATCCATATTGTAGTGTACCTCCATAGTCCATATCCTTTTATTGCTGAATAATATTCCACTGTGTAGATATACCACATCTGTTCTATATATATTCATCAGTTTGTGGACATTTGGGGAGGTTTCCCCATTTTTTTGTATATAATGGGCAATGCTGCTATGAGTATTCATGTGAAAGTTTTTGCATGAATGTATATTATCATTTCTCTTGGGTATGGAAATGATGAATCAATGATGACTGAATGTTCAGCTATTTGAGGGACTACCAAATTGTTTTTCAAAGTAGATGCACCATTTTACCTTTCCAGCAGCAATGTACAAGGGTTCTAAATCCTTCATATCATAGCCAACAATTGTTATGATGGTGTGTGTGTGTGTGTGTGTGTGTGTGTGTGTGTGTGTGTGAGTAACGTACACATTCTGGTGGGAGCAAGATAGCATCTCATCGTGGCTTTGATTTGCAGTTTCCTAATGATATTAAGTATGCTTTCCTGTACTGATTGGGTATTTGTATATCTTCTCTAGAGTAATGTCTATTATGATCCTTTGACCATCTTAATTGACCATTTTGTCTTTTTATTGTTCAGTTGTACATATACAGGCTCCTATTCTCATGATCTCTTTCCTTTACACACAGGAGAACAGATTACAGATTGAAGTTCACTAAGTAACTCCCAGCTGGTATCAGACTTTGAGACACAGGAGACTCCTATTTGTAGGAGACAAATATATTACAACTCACAATGAACACTAATGGAGATAGACCTTTCCCTATTGAATATGAAACCCTGAACATTGAATTTTCCTGGCACAGTACAATTTAGTTCTGTTTTTCTCTCATAATTATCAATAGTGCTCTTTCTCGCTCAAAACTTTTTGCATTAGAACAGATCACATAACATGCAAGAGCTACTAATTATCAAAAGCTCATTTAAAAAATTCAGTAATGAGAAATCAACCTTCCTGACTCTAAACTATACTATAAAGCTACAGTAATTAAGTTAGAATGGTACTGGCATAAAAACAGAAATATACATCAAGAGAACAAGACAGAAAGCCCAGAGGTAAATCCACATACCTATGGACACCTCATCTTTGATAAAGGAGGACTGAATATACTATGGAGAAAAGATAACCTCTTCAATAATTGGTGCTGGGATAACAGAAGAGCTACTTACAAAAGAATGAAATTAGAAGAATTTCTAACAGGATACACAAAAATAAGCTCAAAAAGATTAAAGACTTAAATGTAAGGTCAGAAACTATAAAACTCCTATAGGAAAACATAGGCAGAACTTTGACATAAATCACAGCAAGATCCTCTTTGACTCATCTCCTACAGTAATGGAAATAAAAGTAAACAATTGGGACCTAATTAAACTTAAAAACTTTTACACAGTAAACAAGATGGAAAGAGAACCCTTTTAGAATGGGAGAAAATAATCCCAAGTGAAAGTGAAAAGTGATATTCACTAAGTTGTGTCTGATGTTTTTGGACCCTATGGACTGTAGCCTGCTAAGCTCCTCTGTCCATGGAATTCTCCAGGCAAGAATACTGGAGTGGGTAGACATTCTCTTCTCCAGGACATCTTCCCAATCTGGGGATTGAACCCACATCTCTTGCACTGCAGGCAGATTCTTTACTGTCTGAACCACCAGGGAAGTCCAGTTGCAACTGAAGTGTTATACACTCAGTCATGTCCTACTCTATGTGACCCCATGGACTGTAGCCCACCAGGCTCCTCCACCCATGGGATTTTCCAGGCAAGAATATTGGAGGGTATTGCCATTTCCTTCTCCAATTACAAGTGAAGTTGCTGACAAAGGATTAATCTTCACAAAGTATACAAGCAGCTCATATAATTCAATATAAGAAAAACAAACAATCCAAGAACGGGCAGAAGATCTAAATAGACATTTTTTCAAAGAAGACATAGAGATGGCCAATAAACATATGAAAAGATGCTCAACATCACAGACTGTTAGAGAGATGCAAATCAAAACTACAATGAGGTCTCACCATACAGTGGTAATATTGGCCAGCATCAAGAAACCTGCAAAGAATGTATACTGGAGAGGATATGGAGAGAAGTGAATCCTCTTACACTGCTGGGTTAGGGGGAATGTAAATTGATATAGCCACTATGGAGAGCAGTATAGTGAGTCCTTAAAATCTAGGAATAAAACTACCATATGACCCAGCAATTCCAATACTGGGCATATACCCTGAGAAAACCATAATTGAAAAAGACACATGTACTTTGATGTTCACCGAAGCACTATTTACAATAGCCAGGGCATGGAAACAATCTAGATGTGCACCAACAGATTAATGGATAAAGAAGAAGTGGTACATATATACAATGGAATATTACTCAGCCATAAAAAAAGAATAAACGTGAGTCAGTTGAACTAAGGTGGATGAACCTAGAGCCTGTTATACAGAGTGAAGTAAGTCAGAATGAGGAAAACAAATGCATATATTAACGCCTATATATGGAATCTAGAAAATTTGTACTGATGAACTTATTTGCAAAGCAGGAACAGAGGCACAGATGTAGAAAGCAGATGTGGACACAGTGTGGGAAGGAGAGGGTGGGATGAAATGAGAGAGTAGCATTGAAACATATATTACCATATGTAAAACAGATAGCTAGTGGAAAGTTGCTGTACAAAACGGAACTCAATCAGGTGCTCTGTGACAAGCTACGGGATTAGGATGAGTGGGGAGGGAGGTTCAAGAGGGAGGGGGTAAATGTATACTATGGCTGATTACATTGTTGTATAGCAGAAACCAACACAATGTTGCAAAGAAATGATCATCCAATTAAAAATAAATTTAAAAAATAAGCATATGAAAAGATATTCATATGTCATCATGGAAGTAGAAATTAAGACTATGAAACACACATCTATCAAAATGGCCAAAATCTGGAACATTGGCAATAGCAAATGCTGGGTAAGGATGTGAAACAACAGGAACAGTCATTCATTGTTTAGAATGCAGAAAAGTACAGCCACTTTCAAAGACAGTTTGACGATGTATTGCAAAATTAAAATTTTTATTACCATATGACCCAGCAACCATGATCCTCAGTATTACTCAAAAGAGTTGAATACTTGTGTTCACCTAAATGCCTATACACAGTTATTTATGAAAACTTTATTGAACCACCAGAATTTGGAAGCAATCAAGATGTCCTTATTAGGGTTCTGAATAAAGAAGCTATGGTATAGTTAGAAAACAGACTGCTATTTAGTTCTAAAGAGCAATAAGCTATTGAGAGTCTTAATAGCCTTGGTAAGGAGGTCAGAGGTCCCCAAGTGGCTGGAGGAAATAAAGTGTAAGTGGCAGACTTTTTTTGTTTTTCTTCTCTCTTCTAACCCTGTGTTGTCATGGTGACATTTTGTTCCTCCTGAACTTAACTATCTCAAACCTTGAGCAAATTAATGTGTTTTTTCTTATGGAAATGTTTTGATAAGCTATGTTAATGAACTATGTATTTGATAGGAAATCTTTCTTCAAGATTCATGTCAATTGTTTGACAAGATGACACCTTGTGCCAATGCTATCTCAAAATGCATGTTGTGAGTGAGGGGCCTGGTGCAACTCTCTGTTTTGAGGTGTTTCCTTTCTCTAATTAGCAGCTTACTGATAGGTATATAACTCTGTCACTTTCTGTCCCCTTCTGATGTCTATGTGAGAAGCTTTCACTATCTCTTTTATACTTATTTTGCTACACAAAAAGCTCTGTGTGATTAAGCCTTGTCACTGCCCTGGATTAAATTCTTCTCTTTTGGAGGCCACAAATCCTGGCATCATTCATGACTTGTAGCAGCAACATTTCATTTTAGGGGCTTGCCCAGGAGTCTTCAGGTCAAGGTAAGGACACTCGGAGCTCTAGTTCTTTGTTTTCTTATTAAACATGTTTTTTGTTTTACTTTATTAACTCTACAGTGTGCCTGTGTGTGGTTGATTAAAACTATGAGACACATAACAGTGAGAAGCAATAGCTGCATTCTAATCTGCGGTTCCATGATGACCTCATATTATGGCAGAAACCGTTTCAGGAGATTATACTGGCCTGCTAAAGTCAAGAGGCACCAGATGTCTCCTCTGGGGGGAGCAGCTAGAGATGGATGAAGCATGTGGACCAAACTCTCCTTTCCCAGTCAAACTTTTCCTGGTCTCCTTGACCATTTTATAACTGCTTGGTAGGTGAAACCACTAACCTAACCTGTTGGAGCATAGGTTTGCAAGGGATTTGCGATCCATGCTATTACTATGTACTTTAACTTATATCCCAGGTTTGGAAGAGCCTAGCCTTCTAGGTGGAGAAGGCAATAGCAACCCACTCTGGTACTCTTGCCGGGAAAATCCCATGGATGAAGAAGCCTGGTAGGCTGCAGTCCATGGGGTCATGAAGAGTCAGACAAGACTGAGCGACCTCACTTTCACTTTTCACTTTCATGCATTGGAGAAGGCAATGGCAACCCACTCCAGTGTTCTTGCCTGAGAATCCCAGGGACGGTGGAGCCTGGTGGGCTGCCATCTCTGGGGTCACACGGAGTCAGACACAACTGAAGCAACTTGGCAACAGCAGCAGCAGCAGCAGCCTTGCTAGGAGCAGAAAGTTTCAAGGGCACTTTCAGGACCGAGGTCGGGTTCTAGTTCCAGGAATGTGTCTCAGGCTAGAGGTCGCTGCCTGCCTCTTGGCAGCCTGCCTCTGAGGGCAGCGACCTGCGAGTACATCTTTGTCATGGCTGCGCCTCTGATCTATGTGGCTAGAAGCACTGCTGGTGACCATGAGGTCTGTAAGGACACAGATCAGGTATCCAGCATCTCATCAGGCTGCAAGTGCAATGGGCTTCTTCCTCTGGGAATGCTAGCTCTTAGTGGACCAGAGGAGCTCTCCAGTGGCTTCTGTCTCAACTCCTTAGACATTCTTTTTGTGAAATCTGTGGGAATGGACTGGAAGGATTGCCCCTAATAGCTCAAGGACAAAAATCACTTTTCCCTTGCCAGTCAGCTCTTCATCACCTTTTTTACTATCACATATACTGGTGCAGTGACACTCAGAGGAACATCTCGGGTTTTATGTTCACCCCTCTATGACTCACCACTTCTACCGTTGTCAGGACTGTATTCAGGAATGTGCATAGGGACATGGAAGATGGATGGTTCTTCCTCTAGTGGTCTTTCCCCTAGAGACTTCCATGCTGGCTCAGACAGTAAAGCGTCTGTCTATAATGTGGGAGACCGGGGTTCAACCTCTGGGTTGGGAAGATCCCCTGGAGAAGGAAATGGCAATCCATTCCAGTACTATTGCCTGCAAAATCCCATGGACAGGGGAGCTTGGTAGGCAACAGTCCATGGGGTCGCAAAGAGTCAGACACGACTGAGCGACTTCACTTTCACTTTTCCCCTAGTGGTCTTCTTACCTTGGGAGGCATCCCAGAAGGCTACTTTGTTGCACTCTGGGTGGCATGAGAGGAGGAGCAGAAATCAGACCCTGGTTTTAATGGTAAGGAGCTGAACATCAATGTGGGATGCCATCAGGTCTACCCCTGGTGCATCTCCACCCTGCCTCGGTGGTAGAACCTAGAAGGACGAGTAAGCTGCCTGCATCAGTAAGGGACAGACTAAGTCTGAACAGGAAGGGAAATCTTTGGTGGAAAGTCTGTCTCCACCCCCATCTAGAGCAGGAAGGATGCCTCCAGTAGAAAAGAGCACTGGACACTTCTTTTTTCTCTTACAGATGGGGGCTGGTAGTTCCAGAACCACCTCTTTAAAATGTATTTTGAGAAATTGGGATAAATTCAATCCCCAGAGCTTAACTTTACTTAGAGATATAATATATCCTGGAACATATGCTAACTCCTGACTCAAAAACTTGAGTTTGGGGAAAAGCTGTTGCCTATGGAGATAAAATGGCTTGGTGATGAATTAGCAAAAAATGGGAGGGTGAGATAGCCTCCTTTCCTACTGGGAATCAGACAGTTCCCACAACAGAGTCAGACTTGGACTAACATGGCTTAAGGAAGATAGGATTAGAGTCACTTTGGCAGGACTCAGGCAGGTGCACACTAAGACTTTTACTATGCCAAACTGGCAAACATAAAGCAGGAATAGAAGGAAGTTCCTGGTAAATTCCTAGACAGACTACAGGAGGCCCTTCACAGATTCAATGAGCTTAATCCCAAAAGTGTGGAGTGAGGAATGATCTTAAACGATAGATTTCTCACTCAATCAGCTCCAAATATCCGCCATAAGCTACTAAAACAGGCATACGGACCAAATTAGTCTTAGATACCTGTTGCAACTGGCTCAGACAGTTTATTATGGCAGGGAGGAAGAAGGGAAGAGGCAGAAAAAGACCAGGAAAGAACGAAGTCCCAGTGATGGTTCTCAGATCTGCTCTGAAACAGTCCAGGGAAAAAAATGCCCAGAGGGACCCAGGTGAAAAGGGACAGACTTGCTGTTACTGTGCAAAGGGGGGACACCTCAAGCAGAATTGCTGTCAGACATCTAAGCCACCCCCAGCTCCATGTCTGGTCTGAAAAGGACCACACTTGAGAAGAGACTGTCCTCAGAGGTGTAGGCCCCAGGGAAACCAACTCTCAAGATAATCAGGACTGAAGGTGCCCAGAAGTCCCCACACAAGCTCCCATCCTAATTACACCTGAGGAACCCTGAGTATTGATAACTGTGGGGACTAATCAGTTGATTTCCTTTTAGACACGGGGTCAACTTACTTGGTGCTTACTGAAGCCCCTGGCCGACTTTCTCCTCTATCCACTTCCATAACGGGACTGTCTGGATGAGCCAAATGTTATTATTTCAGTTGTTTCCTAAGCTGAAACTGAGACTCTGAGTCTCCCTCACCCTTTTGGGAAGGGATATACTCAGCAAGGTCTGTGTCTCCATTTTCATGAATATGGAGCCCTCCCTTTCTCTCTCATTAATTGAACAAAATGTAAATCCTACAATGTGGCCTGATGGAAAAACTGGGTTGAGCACAGAATGCTATTTCTGTCATTGTCACACTCAAAGACCCTCACATATTTTCACATCAAAAGCAATATCTACTGAAACCCAAAGTTAAGAAAGGGTTAAAACCCACCATTGGGAATTTAAAGGAGCAGCGGCTATTAATTCCCAGTAACAATCCATGCAACACTTCTATTCTGGGCGTAAAAAATGTTAAATGATAAATGGAGACTAGTTCAAGATTTATGAATAATAAATGAGACTGTGGTTCTTTACATCCCATGGTGCCTAATCTTTATACTCTATTGTCTGAAATTTCTGAACAAGTCAAGCATTTTTTTAGTATTGCTTTGCTTTTCTTTAAGGGATGAGGGCCATAGGCCCTGAGAGAATTATGCTTATACTAAACCATCCCCTACCTATGACTTTAAGACAATTGAGAGGATTTTTGAGCATCCAAGCCTATTGGCACATTTGGATTCCAGGTTATGAGGAAGTTGCTCAGCCTTCATATAAACTTATAACTGAAACTCAGCAAGCCTTAACCGACAAGCTGGTTTGGGCTTCAGAGACTTAAGAGGCTTTCAAGGCTCTTCAAACTGCTCTCCTGCAAGCTTCCACTTTGAGCTCGCCCATAGGATCAGAGTTTAGTTTGTTTGTTACTGAAAAAAAAATAAAAAAATCCTATGGCTATATTTCTTAAGGGTAATTGCTGCTATTGTTTTGCTAATGACTAAAGCTCTTAAGTTCACTAATGGACAAAATATTACTGTACTGACTTCTCATAATGTAAGTTAAATCTTAAACTCTAAAGTTAATATTTGGATGACAGATTGTCAGTTTCTTAAATATCAGTCATTGTTGTTAGAAGGACCAAGAGTTAAAGTTTGTGGGGATGTAAATATTGCCACTTTCCTTCCTGAGAAGAAAAGTGAAACATCCCATCATGGTTGTTCCCAATTTCTAACCTTAACCTTAAATTATACAACTCATAAAGATTTAATGGATACTCCATTAGATATTTCTGACATGGAAATATTTACGTATGACAGTTCTTTTGTTTGGGATGGGAAGTGGAAAACGGGTTACCGAGTGGTGATGGCTGAACAGGTTTTAAAAGTAAAGTCACTCTCCCCAGGAGCGGAGCTTGTTGTTCTGACCCAGGCTTCAGAGTTAAGCAAAGGGGAGCGACTAAATATCTATACTGATTCTAAACAGACTTACTTGAGATTACATGCTCATGCTGCAATATGAAAAGAAAGACAATGTAAAACAGCAACAGGAGAAACTATTAAGCATTTCAAAGAGATTGAAAGACTTTGATGGCTGCGTATTGCCCTAAAAAAGTAGCTGTTGTACATTATAAGGGCACAGAAGGAAGACTGCCAACCGAGAAAAGGGGCACTTTAGGAACCCCTTTCACTACAGACGCCAATGGCCTGGACAGGTTCTCTTGAACAGGAAAAACCACAATATACTCCACAATATACTGAGGAAGAATTTAAAAGATATAGATAAGAGGAGCAAAGATTACTGATAAAGGATGGTTACAGTCTAAGGACAGACAATTAATAATTCCTGAAAATTCTCAGTGAAAAATTCTTAAAGGCTTGCACCAGATTTTCCTAAAGCCTTGGAATTAGCTAACTATGTAACTCAACTTTCAGCTTTCCAGCAGGAACTCCAGGAGGTGACTCCTGACCCAGCCTATGAGTCAAGCAAGTTGATGTTTGACCCAGGAACTGAAGTCCTGATAAAGACTATGGGATCTTGGGGGCAACCTCTGGAGCGCCTCTGGGGAGGCCCTTACCAGATTATTCTTCCTTCTCCCACAGCTGGCAAGGCATGAGCAATTGATTCATGGGTGCACCCTGGCCCAAACTAAGTGATGTCATTTTATGTCTTTATTTTCTGTGCTTTTACTTTTTAACTTTTGAGATAGACCAGATAATCTATGAGGGCCTGCTTCTGCTGACTCCAAAATTCTCGCATCTGCTGTTTGACTCTCAAGACAACATCTTCCTGTCCTTGGCTCATTCCTATGCCACATTCCACAATCAGTCTAATTAATGAGTCTGTGGAGGACTCCCATCCTCATCAGTGGGCGGCTTCCTATGGTGGGTGTCACCACTTCAAGGAAAGGACTTCTCTAAGTCTCCAACTACCATCACAAACAAAAATCACTTGCGATGTCTCTTCTTAATCTGATGACACCTAACAATCCTAAAATGGACTAATGCAACACTTTGTACCTTAACATGGACACAATGTGACTTTTAACTTTGCTGATTGCTCTGGTTTTGTTGTTGGCTCCCTACATGTGTAACTGTTTAGCTGGATTTGTTTCTAGCCTCATGAAGGCTTTTTAGTTACAAATGGTTGTTCAATTCCTACAAGTGCCATAGCCTCCTCCAAGTATTACTTGGGACATCTGGATCAGAGAACCTCAATATGAGAGTCAGGAAAATATGTTGAATTAACAATTTAGGGACAACACCGCTTACCAGCACAGAAGCAGTTATAGAATGAGAAACCCACCCTTTTCTCTTGGCAACATAATTCTCTTGAACGAAAAGAGGGGTGAGAGTGTTAACAGCCTTGGTAGGGAGGTCAGAGGTCCCCAGATGGCAGGGAAAAATAAACTGCAAGTGGCAGACTTTCTTTTAAATTTTCTCTTCTAATTCTGTGCTGTCATGGTGACACCTGGTTATCACTGAACTTTATCTCAGACCTTGAACTAACCAATGAGTTTTTCTTATGGAAATGCTTTCTTTCAGTTCAGTGGAGTCACTGAGTCCTGTCTGACTCTTCCGTGTCTGACTGCAAACACAAGGCTTCCCAGTCCATCACCATCTGTCAGAGCTTACTCAAACTCATGTCCATTGAGTCGGTGATGCATCTAAGCATCTCATTCTCCATCATGCCCTTCTCCTCCTGCCTTCAATCTTTCCCAGCATCAGAATCTTTTCTAGTGAGTCAGGTCTTTGCATCAGGTGGCCAAAGTATTGGAGTTTCAGATTCAGTATCAGTCCTTCCAATAAATATTCAGGGCTGATTTCCTTCAGGATTGACTAGTTTGATCTCCTTGCAGTCCAAGGAACTCTCAAGAGTTTTCTCCAACACCACAGTTCAAAGTATCAGTTCTTTGGCACTCACCTTTCTTCATGGTGAAACTCACATCCATATGCAACTATTGGAAAAGCCATAACTTTGATTAGATGGACCTTTGTCATCAAAGTAATTATCTGCTTTTTAATATGCTGTCTAAATTGGTCATAGCTTTTCTTCCAAGGAGAAAGCATCATTTCATTTCATGGCTGCAGTCACCATCTGCAGTGACTTTGGAGCCCAAGAAAATAAAGTCTTTCACTGTTTCCATTTTTCCCCATCTATTTGCCATGAAAAGATGGAACCAGATGCCATGATCTTAGTTTTCTGAATGTTGAGTTTTAAGCCAACTTTTTCACTCTCCTCTTTCAATTTCATCAAGAGGCTTTTTAGTTCTTCTTTGCTTTCTGCCATAAGGGTGGTAACATCGGCATATCTGAGGTTATTGATATCTCTTCTGGCAATCTTGATTCCAGCTCTGCTTCATCCAGCCTGGCATTTTGCATGATGTAGTCTGCATAGAGGTTAAATAAGCAGGATGACATATATAGCCTTGACATACTCCTTTCGCAATTTGGAACCAGTCTGTTGTTCCATGTCCAGTTGTAACTGTGGCTTCTCGACCTACATATAGATTTCTCAGGAGGCAGGCAAGGTGGTTTTGTGTGCCCATCTCTTTAAGAATTTTCCACAGTTTATTGTGACCCACACAATTACATGCTTTGGCATAGTCAGTAAAGCAGAAGTAGATTTTTTTTTTTTTAGGCTGACATATACTATATTTTAAAGCTGGGATAGAATCATTTTAGGGATGAAACAGTGCATCTGGCATAGCGATAGAGTGAATTTCTTATTATGAAAGAAATAAAATAGTATTTTACACAATATATATGATTGTCCTACATAAAATATATAAGGTATTCCTAAAAAAAATCGCTCTGTTATTAAAATTCACTGTAATGTTACAGTGGTTTTATCATAAGTTCTTTTTCTTTTCACTTATATTTTTGTTATAATTCATGATCTTTGTGGGTTTTTTTGTTTGTTTGTTTGTTTTGTTGTTGTTGTTTTTACAAGTCCATAGGGTTTTTTAATTAAAAAATTGTATCATGGTAATTTAAAAGAAAAGGTAGAAAATGAAAAACGCAATAAATCGCCACGTACTGGAACTCTCTTGCTTTTTTGATGATCTAATATATGTGTGCAATTTGATCTCTGGTTCCTCTGCCCTTTCTTGAACATCTAGAAGTTCTTGCACAGCTTGAACATCTGGAAGTTCATGGATCATGTACGGCTGAAGTCTTGCTTGGAGAATTTTGAGCATTCCTTTGCTAGTGTGTAAGATGAGTGCAACTATGCAGTATTTTGAACATTCTTTGTCATTGCCTTTCTTTGGGATTGGAATGAAAACTGATATTCCATTTATTAATGTATAAAATTATATATTAATTTTTCAGTCCTGTGACCACTGATGAGCTTTCCAAATTTGCTGGTATATTGAGTGAAGCACTTTCACAGCATCATCTTTTAGGATTTAAAATAGCTCAACTGGAATCCCATCACCTCCATTAGCTTTGTTCTTAGTGATGCTTCCTAAGGCCCACTTGACTTCGTATTCCAGGATGTCTGGCTCTAGGTGAGTGACCACATCATCGTGGTTATCTGGGTCATTAAGATCTTTTTTGTACAGTTCTTCTGTGTATTCTTGCCACCTCTTCTTAATATCTTCTGTCTCTGTTAGGTCCATACTGTTTCTGTCGTTGATTGTGCCCATCTTTGCATGAAATATTCCTTTGGTATCTCTAATTCTTTTGAAGAGATCTTAAGCTATGTTAATGAACTATGTATTTGATGGGAAATCTGTATTTCATCAAGATTGACATCAATTGTTTTATGACCAGGGATGAATCACCTTGTGCCAGTGCTATCTCAAAATGCATGTTGTGGGTGAGAGGCCTGGTGCTACTCTCCCAGTTTTGAGGTGTTTCCTTTCTCTAATTAGTAGCTTGCTAATATCCATATAAGGAGCCTGGGGGGCTGCAGTCCATGGGTTGTGAAGAGTCAGACACGACTGAGGGACTTCACTTTCACTTTTCACTTTCATGCATTGGAGAAGGAAATGGCAACCATTCCATTGTTCTTGCCTGGAGAATCCCAGGGATGGTGGAGCCTGGTGGGCTGCCGTCTATGGGGTCGCACAGAGGCAGACAGGACTGAAGTGACTTAGCAATATCCATACAACCCCTTACTAAAACTAGCAAAGGGGCACTTTCTTCCCTCTTCTGATGTCTATGCAAGAAGTTTTCATTATCTCTTTTATACATTAATAAAACCTTGCTACACAAAAAGCTCTGAGTGATCAAGCCAAGTCACTAGCCTTGGATTAAATTCCTCTCTTCCTGAGGCCATGAATCTCAGCATCGTTCATGGCTTGTTGCAGCAACCTTTCCTTATTAAGCCATGAAAATACATAGAGGAAACTTATAATTTAAATTCCAGTTGAGCAATTTCAAATCCTAAAAGATGATGCTATTAAACTGCTGCACTAAACATGCCAGCAAATTTTGAAAACTTAACAGTGGCCACAAAACTGGAAAAGGTCAGTTTTCATCCCAAACCCGAAGAAGGGAACTGCCAAAAAATGTTTACCCTACCAGGAAATTGTACTCATTTCACATGCGAGCAAAGTAATGCTCAAAATCCTGCAAGCTAGGCTTCAAGAGCATGTGAGCTGAGAAAATGTACAAAGTGGATTTAGAAAAGGCAGAGGAACCAGAGATCAAATTGCCAGCATCCATTGGATCATAGAAAAAGCAAAGGAGTTCCAGAAAAACTTATACTTCTGTTTCGTTGACTATGCCAAAGTCTTTCACTGTATGGATCACAACAAACTGGAGAATTCGTAAAGAGATGGGGCATACCAAACTCCCTTACTTGCCTCTTGAGAAACCTGTATAAAGGTTAAGAAGTAACAGTTAGAACTGGACATTGAAAAATGGACTAGTTCAACATTGGAAAAGGAGTGTGTCAAGGCTGTATATTGTCACCCTGGTTATTTAATTTATATGCAGAGAACATTATGCAGAATGCTGGGCTGGATGAAGCAAAGCTGGAATCAAGATGGCCAGAAGAAATATCAATAACCTCAGATATGCAGATGATACCACCCTTATGGCAGAAAGGAAAGAGGAACTAATGAGCCTCTTGATGAAGGTGAAAGAGGAGAGTGCAAACGCTGGCTTAAAGCTCAGCATTCAAAAAACGAAGATCATGGCATCTGGTCCCATAACACTATGGCAAATACATGGGGATAAAATGGAAAAATTGACAAAGTTTTTTTTTCTTGGGCTTCAGTACCACTGCCAACAGTGACTGCAGCCATGAGATTAAAAGACACTTGCTTCTTGGAAGAAAAAGCAGAGACATCACTTTGCTAACAAACGTCCACATAGTTGAAGCTGTTTTTTCCAGCAGTCATGTACAGATGTAAGAACTGGACCATAAAGAAGGCTGAGTGCCAAGGAATTGATGCTTTCGAAATGTGGTGCTAGAGAAGACTATTGATGGTCCCTTGGACAGCAAGGAGATCAAGTCTGAAGGAAATCAACCCTGAATGTTCATTGGAAGGACTAGTGTTGCAGCTGAACCTCCAATACTTGGTCTACCTGATGAGAAGAGCTGACTCACTGGAAAAGACCCTGAGGCTGGGAAAGATTGAGGGCAAGAGGAGAATGGGGTGACAAAGGATGAGATGGTTGCATGGCATCACTAATTCAGTCAACATGAGTTTGAGCAAGTAGTGAGGGACTGGGAAGCCTGGTGTGCTGCAGTCCATGGGGTCATAAATAACCAGACACAACTGAACTACTGAACAACTTAATTGCATATTATTAAGTGAAGGAAATCAATCATAAAGACTAAATTCTATGTGATATCAACTCCATGACATTCTGGAAAAGGTAAAACTATAGACAGTAAAGAGATTAGTGGTTCCCAAGGGTGAGGAGGAATGAATAGGTGGGGGTGGTCAAAATACTATGTATACTATAATGATGAATATATATTACACATTTGTTCAAACCCCACCATCCCCCCCCCCAAAAAAAAAAACCCAACAATACCAAGAATGAAAACTATGGACTTTGGGCCATTAGTAGTAGCAGTGTTAGCCCCTTAGTCATGGCTGACTCTTTGTGACCCCATGGACTGTAGCGTACCAGGGTCCTCTGTCCATGTTATTCTTGAGGCAAGAATACTAGTTTGCCATTCCCTTCTCCAGAGGATCTTCCCAACCCAGGAATCAAGCCCGGGTATCCTGTGTTGCAGGCAGATTCTTTACCATCTGAGCAATGAGGAAGTCATGGACTTTGGGCCATTATGATGCATCAATGCAGGTTTATCAAATATCCCACTCTTGTGGCGGCTGTTGATAATGGGAGAGGATATGCATGCCAGGAGGATAATATGGAAAAATCTTTCATTTTGCTATGAACCTTAAACTGTTCTAAAAGTAGTCTTAAATTTTGAAATTATAAAAAAAAGTCTTTAAAAACTCAGTAATAGGGTTGTGCCTCACTCAAGCTGCACGCAAGACATGTAGTACTGAAAATAGCAGGTGCAGTCACTGACCTCTGGGAGTTTTTACTTTGTCAGTGAAAGTCTTCCATAAACCCATGTTAGATACTGAGATCTGGGGAATGGAATCATGCTTAATACTTAGGTAATTCAGTATTTTATAGACTGTACTCCACTTAAAGTTGTTACAAAATAGTAGTTATATTTCCTTGTGCAACACCATGGAGAACAATCTTGCTGATTACCTATTTCATGCACAGTAGTTTGTCCCTCTTACTCTCTTTCCCCAATATTGCCCCACCCCACTTCCCTCTCTCTACTGGTAACCTCTAGTTTGTTCTCTGTAGCTGTGAGTCTGCTTCTGTTGTGTTCATCCTTTGATTATTTTTTTTTTTAGATTCCACATATAAATAAAAGAGAGTGTTTGTCTTTCTTTGACTTACTTTACTAAGCATAATACTCTCTAGATCCACACACATTGTTGCAAACAGAATTATTTCATTCTTTTCAGTAGCTGAGTAATAATGGAATGGGCTACCCAAGTGGCTTAGCCCAACAGGGAATTGGGCTTCCCTGTTGCTCAGCCTGGGCTACCCAGACTCAAAGAATCTACACAGCAGACTTGGGGTTTGATACCTGGGTCAGGAAGAATTCTCTGGAGGAAGAAATGGCAACCCACTACAGTATTCTTGCTGGGAAAATCCCATATGCAGAGGAGCCTGGTAGGCTACAGTCCACAGCACTGCAAAGAACCGGACATGACTGAGCAACTGAGTGCACACGCAAAATAACGGAATCATGCTTTAACTGCATGTGTCACCTATGTAATGAAGTTCTGCAGTGAACCTTAACTAAATGCAAAAATTTTAAAGTAGATCCTATGGTGAAGCATGGTGGTGGTGGTTAATTGCAAAGTTGTATCCAACTCTTGCAACCCCATTGACTGTAGCCTGCCAGACTCCTCTGTCCATGAGATTATCTAGCCAAGAATACTGGAGTGGGTTGCTGTGTCCTTCTCCAGGGGATCTTCCCAACCCAGGGCTCAAACCCAGGTATCCTGCATTGCAGGCAGATTTTTTACCAACTGAGCTATGAGGGAAGTCCCTGGTGAGGCATACTGCTACCATAATTCACATAATTCTCGCTGAATCACTTTCTTAATCTTATCTACCCTATCTGCAACTACACTGCAAACTGCCCAAGACAGGGTCATGCTTTATAAATGTTTATATCAATCTATGTCTAGCATTGCTATTTTAATTTATTGATCACTAGTCAATTTCCAAAAAAAAAAAAAAGACAGTTGAAGGTTATTGAATTGATTTTGGATTTTACCTCTTATAATTCCTCCGATCTATTCACTACTCTTTGAGTAGTGAGAACACTAGACCTAAAGTCAGAGGACATGATTTCTCATCTTGCCTGTAAAAGTGAAAGTGAAAGTGAAGTTGTTTAGTCATGTCCAGCTCTTTGCAACCCCATGGACTGTAGCCTGCACCAGGCTCCTCCGTCCATGGGATTTTCCAGGCAAGAGTACTGGAGTGGGTTGCCATTTCCTTTTCTGGGGATCTTCCTGACTCAGGGATTGAACCCAGGTCTCCTGCCTTGCAGGCAGATGCTCTACCCTCTGAGCCACCAGGGAAACTTGGATGTATGTATCATCTTGAATGCATGTACATTTTGCATGTATCATAGGCCAACTGCATGCTTGACAGAAGCATAGGTAATCTTTCTGGCCCTGGCTCTTCATGAGTGGAATGAAAGTCATATATGAGATTATCTGTAAGACATCTGCAAGCTGGAAACTTTTAAAAGTCTCTGATGTATATGGAGATAAATCCTGAAGGCTAATCACTGGAAAGTGATTTGGAGAGAAGAAAAAGCCTGTGACAAGAATGGTTTCTCTGAATAGTATATTGCGTGTACAAAGGAAAAAATTGTAACTCTCTGGTTTTGCTTAAGTTGTCAAAAATAAGTACTGAAGGGAAATGATTTTTATTACTGTCACTAAAGGAAAAAAAATTGGGCAGTAAAGTATGCAGTCAGATATGCTCAGAAGAATAAACACGGTCTGCAAGTCTATAGGGAGCCCAAAGGCTATATTTCTAGAACAAAGAATGAGGCTCATCCTTCCTATTAAAAAACTTGTTAATGGATAAGAAAGCTGTGGTACATATACACAATGGAATATTACTCAGCCTTTAAAAAGAATAAATTTGAATCAGTTCTAATGAGATGGATGAAACTGAAGCCGATTATACAGAGTGAAGTAAGCCAGAAAGAAAAACACCAATACAGTATACTGACACATATATATGAAATTTAGAAAGATAGTAATGATGACCCTGTATATGAGACAATAAAAGAGACACAAAGGTATAGAACGGACTTTTGGCCTCTGAGGGAGAGAGGGAGGGTGAGATGATTTGGGACAATGGCATTGAAACATGTATACTATCATATAAGAAACGAAGCGCCAGTCTATGTTCAATACAGGATACAGGATGCTTGGGGCTGGTGCACGGGATGATCCAGAGAGATGATATGGGGTGGGAGGTGGGAGGGAGCTTCAGCATTGGGAGATCATGTACCCCTGTGGCTGATTGGTGTCAATGTATGGCAAAACCAATACAGTATTGTAACGTAGAATAAAGTATTAAAAAAAAAAAAAAAGAACACTGGAGTAGGTAGCCATTCCCGTCTCCAGGGGATCTTCCTGACCCAGGGATTGAATCCAGGTCTCCTGCCTTACAGGCAGATTCTTTACCATCTGAGCCAGATACTCCAGACTCTTCCTGTATACTGCCTGCCCTCTGCTCTGAAAACATTTCTCCAAAGATTCCCCATCCTACTTATTAAATATGAGTATCTGGAGAAAAAAAAAGCACAAAGTTTTAAGGTATCTCTGTTCTCTTCTCTAATAATCTGATAAACTGTGGAAAACTCTTCACAAAGGTCAGAAAGCAGGTAAGGTTTTGTTATTCCAATCAGATGGTTAAGAAACACCCTTAGAAGGGCAGCAAAGAAAGAAAAACAAACCCAGTGTTTAGTTGACATATTCCAAAGCTGGAAGATTTCAAAGGTTAACCCTGACAAGTCTGTAAGGCGATGGTGGAAGTGGAAGCTAAGGACATCAGCCTTTGTCATTCCTATCGTTCCCTTTGAGGTAAATACATTCTCTTTATAGGTGAGATTTAGTAGAAGTGTGTCTCCTCTGAAGAAATGACAGCTGTTTTCTGAGGAAGTTACTGCAGACACGACTCCCCTTTTTTCTTCTGCCACTGGAAAAGGCACTCTGCAAGTTACGTTTAAGCCCAGCCAATGAAAACAACCCAGGGAGCCAGGGCCTCTGAGGAATGCTCCACTAATGCCTCCAATCTCATTTAAAAGGCTACATACACTTGTCTGTATAGTCTAGTCGCTAGATTATGTCCAATTCTTTTACGACCCCATGGACTGTAGCCTGCCAGTCTCCTCTGTCCATGGGATTTTCTGGGAAAGAATACTGGAATGGGTTGCCATTTCCTTCTTCAGGGGCTCTTCCAAACCCAGGGATTGAACTAGTGTCTCCTGCCTTATCACAGAGCTACCTGGTAACCCCCTGTGTGTACATATATGTGTATATATATAATCTGGCTTTAAGCAACCTAAGGCATCAAGGTCCAGGCACACAAATGTTAAATGCTGGAGTCATTTCTGATTCACCCCCTCCCTGCCTGCATACCTGAGCCTCAGGCATCATCATCAGTCCTGGCACATTCTGCCTTGTGCACCTTACAACCCTGTATATCATCTCTCTCTGCAATTCTCCCTACATTCTGCTACATCAATCTTTCTGAGACACATTGGTGACCCCGTCATTTGTTTAATTCAAAAGCTCTAAGCATTCAGAAAGCAGTTCAGCTCTCCCAGTCTGATGTTCCCTTCTAGGCATCTGTCTAATTTTTCAAGGCACATTGTTTATGAGTTCCTGGCCTTCTCACCCTTTTCTCTCTCTCTTCCCCAACTGCTCCTAACACAACTGCTTGTTAAACCCTAGCTTTAATAATCAGACCTCAAAGGCTCTGTTCATTTTTCGTCTTTTTTTTTTTTTTCCCCTCTCATTCTGGATAATTTCAGGTGATTTTTTCCTGCCCCTTTATTGACTTTTTTATTTATGTTACTGTACTTTTCAACTTCAGATTTGTGTTTATTTTTATAATGTTATCTCTTTATTGATGTCTCCTGCTTGGTGAGACATTCTTCTCAACTTCTCTTTAATCCTCTAGATATGGTTTCTCTGCATCCTTGGCCAACATTTGGTTGTCTCATCATTTTCTATTTTATGGATCCTCTGTAAGATATGTGATATGGAAATCTTTTTTCCTAGTGAGTTTTTCCTTTTATCTTTTTAATAGGGTCTTTTGCAGAGCAAAATTCTTTCCTTTTTGTCAAATGCATTTTTAAAATTTTGTTAGTTGTATTTTTGTGTTCATGTCTAAGAAATGGTCACCAGTCTGGGTGGGACACAAGGATTTTCTCCTGTCTAATTTTCTAACAGGATGTTAGTTTCACATTTATATTTAAATTTATAATTTAAATATTTTTGTTATTTTTGTGTATAAGGTATCAGCTTTAGGTCATGGTTGATTCCTGTTTTTTGCTAGTTCATTATTTTTTCCAAGATATTATCCTTCTTCCTTTGAATTACTTTTGTACTTTCCTAAGTAACACACTTCTGTTGACTATTTCTGGTTTCTGTGATGAAGATGACTTCTTTTAGCATTTTCTACCTGTCAGCATCTGTGATTTGCCCATGATTTTGAGGACTATTTAAACTAGATTTGATAGTTTTGTTTGATGGTTATTTTTTCTTGCAGCAATTGTCAGCTCTCTTTGTTCACAGCTTTTAGCATTATTAATCTTATCCCTCTTGATTAATTGGGTACAGAGTTGTATTTTTGTGGGGGCAGTGTTCTGATCTGTCATATCAGCTCAAATGGAGCAACTGAAAATTATTCAAAAGGTTACTGAGTTCTCCTTACCTTCACCTGCTTGAACTCTTCTTCCTTCTTCTGTTCTGCTCAGTGTGGAGCAGCTACTTTTAATTACTTTGTATTGAACTTAGTTTTCAGTAGTATTTTTTATAACTTTGGTTTGTTTTTTCACCAGTTTCTCATAGAGCAAGAACAACAGCCTCTTTTGATTTTATAAATCCAGCCCCAAAGCCTATTTACTGGTCATTTGAGCATGTGAAATGCTCTCTATGATACATGGTTTAGACAATAACCTGTGAACATGTATTAGCTCAGGCTGCCAGAAGGCAATGCCATAGACTTGGTTGCTTAAATAGCAGAAATCTCTTTCCTCACAGTGTTTGAACCTGAAAGTCCAGGATCAAGGTTTGGCTGATGGTTTATCCTGAGGTGTTTCTTCATCACTAACAACTGGCCACCTTCTTAACATGTCCTCACATGGCCTTTCCTTGATGCAGGGGAGCAGGGAGAGAGAGAAAGAAAGCTATCTCTGTGGTGGCTTTTCTTATGAGGACACTAATACTCTCACATCAGGGCCTCACCCATATGACCTCATGTAAACTTAATTACTTCCATAGATACACCACCCCCAACTCCACATATAGCTCCCACCCCCAACTCCACATATAACCACACTAGGTTTCTGGCATTTCATTATAGGAACTTAGGGGCTCTACAGACATTTATTCTATAACCATATGAAAATGAAAATCATTCAGTTACTCTTATTTTTAAAAAGTCTTATTTTATCCCAGCCCAATTCTAGGTTATTCTATTCAAGTGTGATTGTTGAATCATGTTCCATGTTTACTTCCATTTTAAGATATTCACATGTTTTATAAGAAATGTTAATGATACAAACATCTTTCAACAACCTTATTATTATTGAGTGTATTGTCTAAAAGTATTACAGCATGGCACAAGTTTACCACTTCAACCTTATCAACATGTTTCCTCCCGTATTTGGTGATTCTAGTCATTTTTCAGCTCCTCACATGTGTTACATCATTTTACCTCTGCCTTGAACACTCATTTCCCTGCCTCTTATTTATCTCTTGAAAGTGTTATTTGCTCAGTCTGTCTGACTCTTTGGGCTTGCAGAGGAGCCACTAGGCTCCTCTGTCCAAGGGATTTCCCAGGTAAGAATACTGGAGTGGATAGCCACTCCCTTCTCCAGGACATCATCCCAACCCAGAGATCCTATCTGGGTTCCTGCACACAACAAGTAGTTTCTTTACTGTCTGAGCCACCAGGGAAGCACTAGTGTCTCTTGAGTCCCATCTTAAGTATCATTTTGGGAAAACTTACCTGACCCTATGTAAGATTTCATGTCCCCCCTTCACCTGGCTACTTGATTGGGCAAGTTACTTAATCTGCTTGGATCACTCCCAGTACTTCCGTTTCTTCATCAATAAAATGAGGGCTTGTTACAGTCATCTGAAACAACACCTAAAATATAGTGAGACCATAATAAATGTTAACTGTTATTGTTTGCTTTGTTGTTAACCTCCCTCATCCTAGTTTTTAATTTATTTACATTCAACTAGAGTATCCTTTTAACATGTTTTCTGTTCAGTTCAGTTGCTCAGTCGTGTCTGACTCTTTGTGACCCCATGAACCACAGCACACCAGGCCTCCCTGTCCATCACCAACTCCCGGAGTGCATGCAAACCCATGTCCATTGAGTCGGTGATGCCATCCAACCATCTCATCCTCTGTCGTCCCCTTTTCCTCCTGCCCTCAATCTTTCCCAGCATCAGAGTCTTTTCAAATGAGTCAGCTCTTCACATCAGGTGGCCAAAGTATTGGAGTTTCAGCTTCAGAATCAGTCCTACCAATGAACACCCAGGACTGATCTCCTTTGGGATGGACTTGTTGGATCTCCTTGCAGTCCAACAGTCTTCTCCAAAAACACAGTTCAAAAGCATCAATTCTTCAGTGCTCAGCTTACTTTATAGTCCAACTCTCACATCCATACATGACCACAGGAAAAACCATAGCCTTGACTAGATGGACCTTAGTCGGCAAAGTAATGTCTCTGCTTTTTAATATGCTGTCTAAGTTAGTCATAATTTTCCTTCCAAAGAGTAAGCGTCTTCTAATTTCATGGCTGCAGTCACCATCTGCAGTGATTTTGGAGCCCAGAAAAATAAAGTCAGACACTGTTTCCACTGTTTCCCCATCTATTTTGCCATGAAGTGATGGGATTGGATGCCATGATCTTAGTTTTCATAATGTTGAGCTTTAAGACAACTTTTTCACTCTCCTCTTTCACTTTCATCAAGAAGCTCTTTAGTTCTTCGCTTTCTGCCATAAGGGTAGTGTCATCTGCATATCTGAAGTTATTGATATTTCTCTCAGCAGTCTTGATTCCAGCTTGTGCTTCCTCTAGCCCAGTGTTTCTCATGATATACTCTGCATATAAGTTAAATAAGCAAGGTGACAATATACAGCCTTAATGTACTCCTTTTCCTCTTTGGAACCAGTCTGTTGTTCCATGTCCAGTTCTAACTGTTGCTTCCTGACCTGCATACAGATTTCTCAAGAGGCAGGTTAGGTGGTCATTCCCATCTGTTTCAGAATTTTCCACAGTTGATTGTGATCCACATAGTCAAAGGCTTTGGCATAGTCAATAAAGCAGAAGTAGATGTTTTTCTGGAACTCTCTTCCTTTTTCGATGATCCAGCGGATGTTGGCAATTTGATCTCCGGTTCCTCTGCCTTTTCTAAAACCAGCTTGAACATGTGGAAGTTCACAATTCACATATTGCTGAATCCTGGCTTGGAGAATTTTGAGCATTACTTTGCTAGTGTGTGAGATTAGTGCATTTGTGCAGTAGCTTGAGCATTCTTTGGCATTGCCTTTCTTTGGAATTGGAATGAAAACTGACCTTTTCCAGTCCTGTGGCTACTGCTGAGTTTTCCAAATTTACTGGCATATTGAGTGTAACACTTTCACAGCATCATCTTTTAGGATTTGAAATAGATCAACTGGAATTCCATCACCTCCACTAGCTTTGTTCATAGTGATGCTTCCTAAGGCCCACTTGACTTCACATTCCAGGATGTCTGGCTCTAGGTGAGTTATCATACCATCGTGATTATCTGGGTCGTGAAGATCTTTTTTGTACAGTTCTTCTGTATATTCTTGCCACCTCTTCTTAATATCTTCTGCTTCTGTTAGGTTCA
>SJYC01114114.1:0-24617 GCA_006408675.1 Madoqua kirkii | reverse complement strand
TGGTGGAAGTGGAAGCTAAGGACATCAGCCTTTGTCATTCCTATCGTTCCCTTTGAGGTAAATACATTCTCTTTATAGGTGAGATTTAGTAGAAGTGTATCTCCTCTGAAGAAATGACAGCTGTTTTCTGAGGAAGTTACTGCAGACACGACTCCCCTTTTTTCTTCTGCCACTGGAAAAGGCACTCTGCAAGTTACGTTTAAGCCCAGCCAATGAAAACAACCCAGGGAGCCAGGGCCTCTGAGGAATGCTCCACTAATGCCTCCAATCTCATTTAAAAGGCTACATCACTTGTCTGTATAGTCTAGTCGCTAGATTATGTCCAATTCTTTTACGACCCCATGGACTGTAGCCTGCCAGTCTCCTCTGTCCATGGGATTTTCTGGGAAAGAATACTGGAATGGGTTGCCATTTCCTTCTTCAGGGGCTCTTCCAAACCCAGGGATTGAACTAGTGTCTCCTGCCTTATCACAGAGCTACCTGGTAACCCCCTGTGTGTACATATATGTGTATATATATAATCTGGCTTTAAGCAACCTAAGGCATCAAGGTCCAGGCACACAAATGTTAAATGCTGGAGTCATTTCTGATTCACCCCCTCCCTGCCTGCATACCTGAGCCTCAGGCATCATCATCAGTCCTGGCACATTCTGCCTTGTGCACCTTACAACCCTGTATATCATCTCTCTCTGCAATTCTCCCTACATTCTGCTACATCAATCTTTCTGAGACACATTGGTGACCCCGTCATTTGTTTAATTCAAAAGCTCTAAGCATTCAGAAAGCAGTTCAGCTCTCCCAGTCTGATGTTCCCTTCTAGGCATCTGTCTAATTTTTCAAGGCACATTGTTTATGAGTTCCTGGCCTTCTCACCCTTTTCTCTCTCTCTTCCCCAACTGCTCCTAACACAACTGCTTGTTAAACCCTAGCTTTAATAACTAAAATGACAATCTTCCCTGATTTCCCATGACAAGAATAACCTACCCACCCCCATAATCATGAAATGTCAGAAGACATTTTACTTCCCTTCCCTGAATTATTATGAATTAGTATCAATGTATTATCTGCATATAATAGTAGAGAGAGGCAAAGCACAGTGGTTAAGAGCATGAGGTCTGGCACTTGTTTCAGAATTTTGAGTCATGTGACCTTGAGCAAGTTACTTAAACAGCTTGATCATCAGTATGAAGAGAACAACGTATGTATCACACTATGTTTTCTTAAGGGTTTAATTAATTGATATATGAATATAGCAGTCAAAGCAGCATTTCCTACAGAGTAGGTGCTCAGTAAATGCTATAGCTCCTGGTTATTTATACCATTATAGCTATAAATATACCTTTTAATTTATTTATAATAAATAAATACTTGTTTAATAAATTTAAAAATTAGTAAAAAAAAAAACAGGTTTATATACCTCTAAATATATAACATTTGTGCTTCCTAGATGGTACTAGTGATAAAGAACCTGCCTGTCAATGCAGGAGATGTAAGAGACATGGGTTTGATCCCTGGGTCGGGATGATCCCCTGGAAGAAGAAATGGTAATCCATTCCAGTATTCTTGCCTGGAGAATCCCATGGACAGAGGAGCCTGTCCTATGCCTACAGTCCATGGGGTCACAAAGAGTCGGACCTGACTGAAGCAACTTAGCGCGTGTGCACATATAAGTATTTATACCTCTTGGTTAGATGCATGAGTGTGTCAACCTCCTGGAAGACAAAGATCAAGCACACCACATGCTTCATGGCACCAGCACTGAGGTTCTCACTTGTTCCAATAATAACAGCAGCATATGACATTGATTTAGCTCTTCAATCTTTCATTTCAAATTTCAAAATATCTACCTCTGAAAAGTCCTCTTAGTTATTGACTGGAACTGAAATGCCATATGAAGGGATTTCCAGGTCCAGCTCCAACATGAACAGAGCTTGAAAGTCATCACATCCATCTTTAACATGAGAAAAGCCTGGACTAACTGAAAGACTAGTGACTAAGTGACTAGTCTTGGACCCATCAGAGAACTGAGGTCTGCAGAGCAATCAGCACGCAGAAATCTGCAGAAACAAGGAAACATGGAGAGTCAGTTTAGAGTCTCTTTATGTGGAGAAGTCACTGAAGTCCCAAACTGGCAGAAACACTTAGAGGTAATAAATTTGGTGTTTGCTGGAGGCTGTGTGAGCTAATATGAGACCAAAAAACTCAGGGGTCAACAACCTCAGGGGCCCTGAAAATTTTCATGGGTTTTACCTCCATGAGTCTTAAAAGGTTCTTAATGTGAAGGTCCAAGAAAAAATCCCTTTTCTTCCTCTGACAGGGGGAGAATTAACATTGTAAAATACACCCTAGCATTTGCCATAATGAAGGCCTACTCTAGAAGGGAAAAGACTTTCCCAGGGCCTTATCCCATACGAGAAAAGGCATCCTTGCACTCTGCCCCTCTAGTCTTCTTGTCCCACACTGGGGGGTAGAACAAAGTCAAAAAAGGACTACAGATTCAGGGAAATAGATTGGGAATGCAGAAGCTGGGCAAGCTAATAAGAGTTAGAGGGAAACCTATTCCACTGGAGAAATACTTGTGAAGGTCACAGCCCAGAAACACAGACCCACACAAAGACTGGAGTATAATCATAAGATTACAGAAAGCTCCACATCTCCAACATTTCACTCCAAATTAACAGGACTCCAGTATAAGAACAGTGGATTACAGCCTAAAGAGCTACCAGACCTAGACCCTCTACAAGGAGGCACACTCAGGAAGCCCAGATCAAAAAGAGAAACAGACACTAGGGCACTGGAGGAATTTTTAGCCTCTAGAACCTATAGCTGCAGCAGACACGATGCACAGCCCAACTCCAAGTCAGATTAATATCAAGTTTAACTCTAAAGCTGTATTTACAAGAACATATTAACCAATGTGGGCTTCCCTGAGAGTTCAGCTGGTAAAGAATCATCCTGCAATGCAGGAGGCCCTGGTTGAATTCCTGGGGTGGGAAGACCCACTGGAGAAGGGATAGGCTACCCACTCCAATATTCTTGGGCTTCCCTTGTGGCTCAGCTGGTAAGTAATCCGCCTGCCAAGCAGGAGACATGGGTTTGATCTCTGGGTGGGGAAGATTCCCTGGAGAAGGTAATGACAACACACTCCAGTATTCTTGCCTATGAAATCCAATGGACAGAAGAGCCTGGTGGGCTACAGTCTATAGGGTTGCACAGAGTTGGACATGACTTAGCGCACATGTGACACTACTACTACATTAACCAAGATAACTACTCTGGATTTCAACAACAAAAAGGGTAAGGCATGTCAAAAGACAACAAACAAACAAACATAAAGCCACCTGGAGAGGCAAAGACATCACAAAAACCATTCTCACAGATGCCACAGGTATTGGAATTATCAGACAAGCACTTTTAAATGACTACCATTAATATGTTTTTGGTTGTAATGGAAAAAATACCACTGATTAACACTTGCATTCTTGGACCAGCTTTGTCTGAAATTAATTAGTATTCTTTCCTTCGGTTAGTGTTAGTATATCTTTCTTCATGCCTTTGAAAGTAACTTATAAAAGTCTTTACGTTTAAAGTGGGTTTCTTGTAGATGACATAGGGGTCTTTTTTTTAAAATCCATGCTGACATGTAGAGGTGGTAATATCCCAAGAAGATAAAGAAATCTTAGATGTGTATGTACCTAATAAGTCAACATCAAAATATATGAGAAAGACTAAGATAACTGAAAAATAAATCCACTATTATGGTTGGGGGAAAAGGTGAAAGTAGTGACAGATTTCTTCTTCTTTGGCTCTAAAATCATTGCAGATGGTGACTGCAGCCATGAAATCAGAAGATGATTACTTCTTGGCAGAAAGGCCATGAGAAATCTAGACAGTGTGCTGAAAAGCAGAGACGTTACTCTGCTGACAAAGGTCCATATAGTCAACCTACGATCTTTCCAGTGGTCTCGTATGGTTGTGAGAGCTGGACTATAAAGAAGGCAGAATGCCAAAGAACAGATGCTGTCAAACTGTGGTGTTGGAGAAGACTCCTGAGAGTCTTGTGGACAGCAAGGAGATCCAAGCAGTCAATCTTAAGGGAAATCAACACTGAATACTAGTTAGACGGACTGATGCTGAAGGTCCAGTATTTTGGTCATCTGATGCAAACAGCTGACTCATTTGACAAGTCCTTGATGCTGGGAAAGACTGAGGGCAGAAAGCTAAGAGGGCATCAGAGGATGAGAAGGCTGGATGGCATCACCAATGCAATGAATATGAACTTAGGAGAACTTCAGGTGAGGGACAGGGAGACCTGCCATGCTGCAGTCCACTGGGTCAGAGAGTCCAACACGACTAGGTGCCTCAACAACAACATTGCAGTTAGAGACCTCAGCACCCATCTCTCAGTGTGTGTGCCCAGTTGCTCAGTCATGTCGGACTCTTTGTGTCCCCATGGACTGTTGCCTGCCAGATTCCTCCCTTCAAGGGATTTTCCTGGCAAGACTACTGGAGTGGATTGCCGTTTCCTTTTACAGGTTATCTTCTGGACCTATCTCCTGAGTCTCCTGCAGGTTGATTCTTACCACAGAGCCACCTGGGAAGTAAATAAGAAAGTTACTTAGCTACTAAATGGCAAAGATAAGACTCAAAATCTAAAAATAACCCAATGTTTTATCAATTGGTAATTTCCCAATTAATCAATAAATCTGTGATCAAAGAAAGCACCATTTTGGCTTGAATTTTTTGAATAAATGTTCATAAAATTTGATATAATGTTCAAAGTAATTCTATCATAAAATGATATAGCCTTTCAAAGGTCAACAACATTTAATTCAGCTAAACTGAGAAATTGTTTCAAATACTCAAAATTTCTTCAGAAAAACTAGAAATGGAATGAGAGCTTTAAGAGACATACTAAATAGCAAAGCACATCTGTATTGATGTTTGAGGTCTCATCAGACCGATAAGAATAAAAACAAATAATCACCTCCCATTGCTAAAGTATTAAGAATACTAAGGAAACCCCTCATCTAAACCAGGCCTGGAGTCCCTGAACTCCCTAAGCCCCCTAAACTCCCCTGGAGTCCCACAAGGGTGTGCATTACATCAGAACAGCCTAGCAGAGTGACACTCCTCACTCCCAATGCCCTCAGAACAGATCATGTGTTCACAGGTGACAACCTAAGATCCCAGCATGCTAAGTGCAGAGGAAATATGCCACTTGATGTAAGCTCTATGTCAAATAAAGAATCCTAACAAGAGGCGGCTCCCATTCACCAGAACTATTTTCCTAATTCACTTTCAAAATATATGCATCATCCTCAAAGCCATCACCTCCGCATGACTGGCATGGCTCCAATAAAATGGATGAAAATACACAGTTATCTATTTCCTCCAGCTCTTAGTCATCCAAAGAGAGGAAATGTGTCTAAAAGTGAGAAATACAAGTCCCTTGCAACATTTAAACATTACCAAGTCTGCCTTCATGATCCCACAAAGAATAACTGGATTGTTTCAGCTCTACTCCCAGATAATGGAAACCAATTAAGAATGCACCACAATTTTCCTTCTTCCCTTTCCTTCCCTTCCTTTTTTTTTTTTTCTTCTGGATAAAAAGTTTGGAATTTATTTGTGAATGAACACAATAAATGAGCAAGCTTTGAAGATTTTTAAGAAGAGTGATTCAGAATTCCTGTTTAGGTAGGTCATTTAGTTGAGCAGTGGAGAGTAGATTTTAAATCTGGGTAGTGATGGAAGTTTAAAGAATGACAATGAGAGAAGGAAAGGAATTAATACATAAATCCGACATATGCTTAAAATAATATGCATTTGGCAGTTATATACATTATGAATATATTGCTTCTCAGGTTCCATTTCACTCTTTTTCACCTGCTCTCCGATAACAGAGCTGGATGCTTTCAGCACTTCACTTTTCAACTAGCACAAAATTAAGCATGGTCATAGGAAAGAAACAGAAAGGCTAAGACTTCTTCCTGGTTGGGTGTGTTCTTCTTCCACCTTCCTGTTGCTTCCCAACAGAGTGGGGAAAAGTGCCAAGCTTCCTAAGAGCCCAGACCACAGCCTGGAAACAAAGGAATCAGGAGAGTTGTTCTGTGTCCAGGGCTCACCTGGCTCAGGCAGAAGTCTCGGAATCAGGATCCAGGAGGCAGGCTCCCCTCTCCTGCTTGGTTCATTTAGGGGAAAAGGCAAAAGGGGAGATGCTCCAAAATTCCTAGTACACTTTATTAAGCTGGCTATGAACAGGTCTGCAATGCTTTGATGAAGACTATGCCAGTTTCTTCCATGAAAGATTCATGCCTTCCTTAGGGGTCCTATGAGAATTTTCACTTTCATCTTTATTTGGGAGGAAAGAAGCAGTAGCTCCGTCATGTCTTGCATGCAGGCCCATGTTTTCTGATCACTGAAGGAGGAGGCAATGGTCAGAGTACAGATGGAAGTAATAGAAAAAGCAGATTTCTGGAAGGCCGTACATGGGTTCTTTTTCCTTGACACTGGGTCTCTTCAGCTAAAAACAAAAACAATAAAGACTGGGATGGAGAGAAGAACCTGGGTTGGGGAAGCAAGAGCCAAATTCACACCATTGCTGGACCATGCACCAGCTGTATGATCCCACCGGCATTCTTTCTCTATGACTCAGTTTTGTCATCTGTGAAGGGGGGATGGCGGTGGGAATGGAGGGCTGAATGTGCTGCCTGCACTCGGCAGGACACATACACATAATGAGAGATCATCTCTGTTCTCTGGCCACACCTGGCGCCAGCCAGAGAGAAAACCAGGCATGTGCTTGGGACTACTGTAACCATGCAGTGGCAGCACCCACATCTGCTGACAGAGAGATTTGCGACCTGGCATTTATTCCACTTCTAAATTATTTTGGGAAAAAGTAGCATTGCCTTTTAAAACTCTGAATATCAGCCAACTTTCTCAGACATCATCAGTATCACCATAACAGCAATGACATTTCCTTGATAATTTCTCAACATAGAGTACAGTTCCAGCTGGCCCACGTGTCAAAGATAAAGTGCATAAAAGCGCTTGCTGGGTTGGCTTTTTCACGGTGAATGGTTTAGAGGGGAGAAGCACTGAAGCAACAAAACACACCTCATACATTTCACACCTTCAGGCCTGAGTGTCTAATTCTGCTCCACCTGTCCTCTTGTAATAAGAACAAAAACGACAGTTATAATAATAATCGAGAGTGCAGACTCAACAGCCATTCCGTTTTGTTTAAACTCAGTTGCCCTCGCTCTCCAGGGTGATGCAAGCAGAGGACCTCCCCACCTTGGCTGTTGAGAGCGCAGAGGGAAACAGAGCTCCCCAGGGTCACTGTGTGGACACAGTGGCTTTCCAAGAAGGCAAGGGGACAGTCCAGAGCCTTCTTGATTCTCAATAGGGTTCACACTTTGTCATGTTTCAAAAAGTTTTCTAAACTTTATTTCAGTGAATACATAAATTATATAAAACAATAGAAACACACAAAGAAGCTAGAGATTTCACTATTTCTACTCCCTTAAATAATGTTTACTATCAAGTCTTTGAATGGGGGAAAAATTTTAAAGGCAAAGAAGATTTTTTTTTCATAAAATAGTGAAAGTAACTGTTAAATGTCTCCCCTGATCTCCACTCTATTACAGAAATTAAATTTCCTCTGGAAAGCCACACATAAAAAATGAAAGAAAGACCCTAATCTGAACAGCAAATGCTTGGTAGAATTGTTAACCTAGGTAACCACTCAGCTGCTTAGGTAATTGTTTAGACATTTTGAAGCCTTTCTCTCCCTTTTTCAATATTGTGCTACAGTCATCCTACCCTTCTTTCCCTCCAAAGCACATCCCAGAGCAGAAATGCTTATATCTCTGTCTCTATTCCTGTGAACTAATTTTCAAAACAGAAATAATGCACAAAGATATGTAACATATAATCTGAAAGATGATATGTAACATCTACTCTGAAAGATGTAGAGAAGAGTCTTTTCTTCATAGACAAGTAGACTCTTTTCTTTGAAATATTTATTTTGTACACTCTTCAGGGTTTGCTCATCTGCCCCATAAGTAGGACAGCGCTTGTAGGATTGTGTTGGATGAATGGTGGAAAAGGTCTCTTACCATAAACCAAGGAGGCAATGATCTATGATTAGATTCCCAATTGTTGCCGATGAAATTTTGGTTTCATCTTCAGTGACTTCAATTTTTGTAAGATGTGAGAAACATGAAGGTTTTCCGATCTTGTTACTTTCACAAAATTTGCCTTTAATGCATCAAGCATCCATTAGTTTCCCCGTCAAATCTATTTGTGTTATGGCTTTGAACCTCGGCAGGATCAGCTGCACACTGTTGATCTGGTGCCCAGATGAGACAGCCAGCGATGGAGTGATGTCTTGGTTGGCAGCACAATCAGCAGGTTGATGTTTTCCCCAAGAAGGACAGATCTGCTGCTGCTGCCGCTAAGTCGCGTCAGTCGTGTCCAACTCTGTGCAACCACATAGACAGCCCACCAGGCTCCTCTGTCCATGGGATTTTCCAGGCAAGAGTACTGGAGTGGGGTGCCATTGCCTTCTCCAGGACAGTTCCGTGAGGTCCTATCTTATCCTCAGAAGTGCTTGCTGCTTCCCCTGTAACTAGAGAGCTGAACTAGCACTGGATGGATGGAATTTCCCATCAGTTGCCAAAAATGCACTCTTCTCTGTGTTCTCAGGTGGAAGCCCTGATTTTTCTAAACCCTTAAAAATCACTGCACTGACAAAAACTGATGTAGTTAGCACGCCATTTATAAGGTCTAGGGGAAGGAGAGTGGCCAGCTTACCTTGGCTTTATTTTAACACATTCGCAGAGCCCAGTGTCTGCAGGCTATCTTTATACAGAAGTGTGTCCATAATTGGGCAGATTCTTTCAAACTGATGAAATTAAGCCTAGCATGGCTAATGACTAATGAGCGTTTAAATATTTTCTCTCCCCCAGAAGCTTTCCATGTGCAGAGTACGTCCAGCACAGCTGTGCATCCTTGGGGAACCTAACAGCGAGAGACAAAATGTGCACACATCCCTCATGCCTTCTCCTGTCACCTAGCTTCCCTCAAGCCCCACATCTTTGGCTAAATAAACCAGGAATCTATAAAGGGTATGCCTCTAATCCTTTCCAACGTTTTCCAGCTTACTGCCATTGCCACTTTACAGATGGGGGAGGGAAGACCCAGTGGGATTTACAGAGGTGAAGCCAGTTCCCCAGTGTTCTGTGGTGATCCAAGCAGGCACCTGGGACTCCAGCCCAGGAAGCCTTGCTTCACAGCCTTGGTCCCTCCCTCTCAGGCTTCCCCTGCCCCCAGCAACACTCTCTGCAGTCACAAGGGTATCCACGGCGATGACAATCAGATGACTCCCTTCTGATCAAAGAGGGAGCCCTGAGCAGGAGTTTCCCCTCACATGCACATTCCATTATGTAACTGAATCTTCACAGGGACAGATGAGGTGCATATTAAGAGAAAGCTAAGTCTCAGAGAATTTAAACAATATACAAATACTTAGGCAGTGAGAGTGCGGACATAGGGATGAGCTCTCACTCTTGTTTGACTCCATTCACCAGCACTTCCTTTGTGCTGGTTCTTAGGCACTTGGTGTTCGAGAGGCTTGAATGTCATCTATGCACCCTCCAGTGCACACTCTTCTCCAGGTGACCCGGCACCTACAAAACCATCATCTGCCAAGAGAAGAGGTGGTGCCCCCAGGTGAGAAGATCTGAGACACTGAGAGGTCACCTTCTCCAGCACCTCCTCAACGTTCCTGCCACTGCACCATCCTACCTCCTTCCATCTAGTGCTAAGAAAGGGGCACAAAACCTCCAGTGATTCACCCAGTTCTTCTGGCTACAGAAGGATGCCATCAAACAAAAAGCTTCTGTACAAAAAAGGAAAGAACAAAATATAAGAGTTGGACACGACTGAGTGACTAAACCACCACCACAACCACAAAGCAATGTACAGAATGAGAGAAAATTTGCAACAGAATTTGCAAATCATATATTTGACAAGGGACTAATATCCAAAATATATAAAGAAATCATACTACTCAATAGAAAACAACAAATAACCTGATTAAAATATGGTAAAGGACCTGAACAGGCCCTTTTCTGAAAAAGACATAGAGATTGCCAACAAGTACATGAAAAGGTGCTCAA
Source organism: Madoqua kirkii (assembly GCA_006408675.1). Lineage (NCBI taxonomy): Eukaryota > Metazoa > Chordata > Mammalia > Artiodactyla > Bovidae > Madoqua > Madoqua kirkii. The sequence continues at coordinate 14,427 of SJYC01114114.1, read as the reverse complement.
TCATCAGGAAAATGCAAGTCAGGAACACAATGAAATATCACCCCTCTTTATCACAATGGCTTCGTCAAAATGACAAGAGATCACATTGGTGGTGAGACTGTGGAGAAAGGGGAACCCAAGTACACTGTTGGTGGAATGTAAATTGCTATAGCTGTTATGGAAAACAGTGTAGAGGAAAAAGTAAAAAGCAGAACTGCCATGTGGTCCAGCATTTCACATCTGGATACAAATCGAAAGGAAACAAAATCTCCATCTGCGTCCAGTACTTACATTGGCATTATTCACAACAGCCAAGACAAGGAAATAAACTAAGTATCCATCCACAGATGATTGGATGGCGGTGATGTATATATATGTGTGTAAATTCACTATACGTAATAGTATGTAATTGCTCAGTTGTGACCAATTGTGATCCCATATACTGTAGCCTGCCAGGCTCCTCTGTCCATGGGATTCTTCAGGCAAGAATACTGGAATGGTTTGCCAGCCCCTTCTCCAGGGGATCTTCTCGACCCAGGGATCCAACTCTGGCCCCCTGCATTGCAAGAAGATTCTTTACATATGAGCCACTAGGGAAGTCCTGATGTCTTATGGATACCAACAAAACAGCTGCTTAAATCAGAGTGCTCTAGATTTAGTAATTTGTAAGTTTCTCTGATTTTAAAAGGATCTATCATTTGGCTGCCTATTAAGAACACAAAAAGACCTCTCATAGGTCTAATATAAGCAAACAAACATACAATACAAAAACTTAGTAAGATCAGATAGCATATTTACATCTCAAAGACACATACAAATCTGAGCTTCTTCCTAGAAGGCCTTGCTTAAGATTTACCAAGCCAGCTTTTAGTTTTCAAGTACATATGCATTTATGAGCTCCTTCAAAGTTTAGGGTGAAATTTAATTTCCCCAGTTAACTACGTACGTGCAAGTATGAGCTCCATTCCTTACATCTTTCTACAACAGAGCCACCTCAGTGTCTTTAAACTGAGCCCCCGGTATTTCTCAGTAAAAACTGAGTCTGCCACCACCCATGCCTTTCATGGGTAGATATTTTCTCAGTATGTTTCAACTGAGCCCTGGATGTACTTAATCAACTCCCTCCACCTCCCAGTGTCTTTCAACCAGATGAGAATTCTCTCAGTATCTTCCAACCCAGCCACACCCAATACCTAGACCCTGGTGTCTTCCCCCATCTGTCCCCAGTACATTGCCAAGAGGCGGCAGGCACTGGTTATACCCCACCAAATAAAAATTCACATATACTATATGTATATATACATATATACGTATAGTGTTTGTTAGTTGCTTAGTTGTGCCTGACTCTTTGCAGCCCCACAGACTGTACCTGCCAAGCTTCTCTGTCCATGGGATTCTCCAGGCAAGAATACTGGAGTGGGTTGCCATTTCCTTCTCCAAATGTATGTATACATACATTACACCATATATATATGAGGTGAGGTGAGGTAAGGTGAAGTCACTCAGTTGTGTCCAACTCTTTGTGACCCCAGGGACTGTAACCTACTAGGCTTCTCTGTCCATGGGATTCTCCAGGCAAGAATACTGGAGTGGATTGCCATTTCCTTCTCCAGGGGATTATATATACATATATGGGCTTCCCTGGTGGCTTAGATGGTAAAGTGTCTACCTGCAATGTGGGAGACCTGGGTTCGATTCCTGGGTTGGGAAGATCCCCTAGAGAAGGAAATGGCAATCCACTCTAGCACTCTTGCCTGGAAAATCCCATGGACGGAGGAGCCTGATAGGCCACAGTCCACGGGGTCACAAAGAGTCAGACACAACTGAGCGAGTTCACTTTCACTTTCACATATATACATACATACATATATATATATATATGTATATATATATATGTTGCTATTCTTTGGAACTCTGCATTCAAATGTCTATATCTTTTCTTTTCTCCTTTGCCTTTTGCTTCTTTTCTCAGCTATCTATAAGACATCCTCAGACAGCAGTTTTGCCTTTTGCATTTCTCTTCCTTGGGGGTGGTCTTGCTCCCTCCCTCCAGCACAGCGTCAGGCCCCAGTGTTCACTTAGCACAGTGCCTTCAAGATCCCTTCGTGTTGTTGCAAATGGCAGCGTTTTCTTTTTGAGGCTGAGTAACATTTCACTCCAGTGTTCCTGCCTGGAGAATCTCATGGAACTTGGTGGGCTATAGTCCATAAGTTCTGCATGATGAAAGAGTCAGACACTACTGAAGAAACTGAGCACACAAGCAGTGAAATATTGAAGGCACTATGCTAAGTGAACACTGAGGCGTGACACCGTGCAGGAGGGAAAGAGCAAGACCATCCCCAAGGAAGAGAAATGCAAAAGGCAAAACTGCTGTCTGAGGATGCCTTACAGATAGCTGAGAAAAGAAAAGAAGCAAAAGGCAAAGGAGAAGAGGAAGGATGTACCCATCTGAATGCAGAGTTCCAAAGAATAGCAAGGAGAGATAAGAAAGCCTTCCTCAGCAATCAATGCAAAGAAATAGAGGAAAACAATAGAAATGGAAAGACTAGAGATCTCATAAAGAAAATTAGAGATACCAAGGGAACATTTCAGGCAAAGTTGGGCTCAATAAAGGACAGAAATGGTATGGAACTAACAGAGCAGAAAATATTAAGAGATAGCAAGAATACACAGAATAATTGTACAAAAAGGTCTGAATGACCCAGATAACCATGATGATCACTCACCTAGTGCCAGATATCTTGGAGTATGAAGTCAAGTGGGCCTTAAGAAGCATCGCTATGAACAAAGCTAGTAGAGGTGATGGGATTCCAACTGAGCTACTTCAAATCTTAAAAGAAGATGCTGTGAAAGTGCTGCACTCAGTATGCCAACAAACTTGGAAAACTCAGCAGTGGTCACAGGACTGGAAAAGTCCATTTTTACTCCATCCCAAAAAAGGCTATGAAAGAATGTTCAAAATGCTACACAACTGCACTCATCTCACACACTGTTAAAGTAATGATCAAGATTCTCTAAGCCAAGCTTCAGTAGTACATGAACCAAGAACTTCCAGATGTTCAGTTTGGATTTAGAAGAGGTAGAGGAACCACAGATCAAATTGCCAACATCCATTGGATTATGGAAAAAGCAGGAGAGTTCCAGAAATACATCTACTTCTGCTTTATTGACTGTGCCAAAGCCTTTGACTGTGAGGATCACAACAAACTGTGGAAAATTCTTAAGGAGATGGGAATAACAGACTACCTTATCTGCCTCTTGAAAAATCTGTATGCAGGTCAAGAAGCAATAGTTAGAATAGGTCATGAAAGACTGGACTGCTTCCGAATTGAGAAAAGAGTACATCAAGGGTATATTGTCACCCTGCTTATTTAACTTATATGCAGAGTACATCATACAAAATGCTGGGCTTGATTCCTGGAAAGCTGGAATCAAGATTGCTGGGAGAAATATCAATAACCTCAGATATGCAGATGACACCACTCTTATGGCAGAAGAGAAGAGAAACTAAGGAATTTCTTGATGAATGTGAAAGAGAAGAGTGAAAAACCTGGCTTAAAACTTGACATTCAAACAGCAAAGATCCAGTCCCATCACTTCATGGCAAATAGATGGGGGAGAAATGGAAACAGTGAGAGATTTTATTTTATTGGGCTCCAAAATCATTGCAGATGATGACTTTAGCCATGAAATTAAAAGATGCTTCCTCCTTGGAAGCAAAGCTATGACCAACCTAGACAAAATATTAAAAAGCAGAGACATAACTTTGCCAACAAATGTCTGTCTAGTCAAAGCTATGGTTTTTCCAGTAATGACATATGGATGTGAGAGTTGGACTATAAAGAAAGCTGAGTAACGAAGACTTGATGTTTTTGAAATGCACTCTGGAGAAGATTCTTGAGTGTCCCCTGGACTGCAAGGAGAAAGACTTTTATTTTTATTATTTCAAAATTTAAGACTACTTTTAGAGCAGTTTGGGTTCACAGCAAAATAAAAAGATTTTTACATATCATCCCCCTGGGATGTATAGCTTCCCCCATTATCAATAGTGGCTATTTGATAAATCTGCATTGATGCATCAAAATGGCCCAAAGTCCATGACTTCCTGTTGCTCAGACAGTAAAGAATCTGTCTGCAAGAACAGGACACCTGGGTTCGATCCTTAGGTTGCAAAGATCCGCTAGAGAAGGGAATGCAAACTACTCGAGTATTCTTGACTCAAGAATAACATGGACAGAGGACCCTGTTGGCTACAGTCAAGCATTCTTCCTCTGCCATGACCTGGCCCCTAATCTCTTTCAACAGCTTATTTCACTCAGCACCAAAGAAAAGCAACCTGCCTTCAGGACTGGACAGCAGAGCCAGTGCGATCATAAGTAGTGTGGTTTCTACCATAACAGTTCATGGGAGGAGACCTCAAAGCTCCATCCCTGCTGCTACAGGCATCACTGTCCTCATCGACAGCACCCTCCCACCCCCTTAAGGTGTGAGTGTCCTCATCAGTGAGGTGGCTGGTCAGGGAAGAGCTGGGGAGGCCAGTGATCCAGAAACATATAGGAAGATGACATGGCCAGCATGTGGGAATATGACCTAGCCAGCCAGTGAAAGGTGAGCATCTCAAGGAGTATGGGTCAGGCAAAGAGACAAGCTGGCAAAATGCCCTCACCGTCCACACTGGTCTGTCTGGTGTGGTCCCTGATGGGAAACCTGCTTCCCAGGGCAATGCCTTGATTCTCACTCTCAGCTCCAGGCTACAGGACACCCCCCTCTCTCAGACATACCAAAAAACACCCTTTGGCAACATCCAAAGCAGGTGAGCTCAAGTGAACACAAGAACATTCTGGAATGGAAAGGTGAGAACTTCCCTTCCTGTATCAGTAAGTGTTCTCCAGAGAAATGGAACCAATAAGGTAAGTATAGATGCAGAGATAGACAGAGATAAAGATATAAGAGATCATTACAGGAATTGGTTCATACAATATGGAAGCTGAGAAGCTCTACATTCTGTCCTCTAAAAACTGAAGACTCAGGAAAGCTGATGGTGTACTTCTGTCTGAGTTGAAAGGCCTGAGAATTAGGAGATGGAGATTTTAAGTCCTGATCCAAGTCTGAGGCCTGGGAACCAGGAGCCACCTGATATCCGAGAACTGAAAATGCCAGCTCAAGCAAAGAGCAAAGGCCACTAACATTCACCTGTTTCTTCTACAGACAGACCTTGGAGATATTGCGTATACAGTAAAGAAACATAGCAACAAAGCAAGCTGTACAGAATTTCCCAGAGCATATAAATTTTGCTTACTTTATGCAATAGTCTATTAAGTATGCATAGTTGTTGTTGCGGTTGTTCAGTCACCAAGTTGTGTGTGACTCTTTGCAACCCCATGGACTGTAGCACGCCAAGGCCTCCCTGAAAGACAAACCACTCCAGTATTCTTGCTGTGAGAACAACATGAACTGTATTTAAGAAGCATTCAATAGCATTACATATTAAAAAAAGAAAAAGTTAATACCTTAATGAAAAAACAAGGCTGTTTATTGGGATGCCATAAATCTCAATTTGTAAAACAAAACACATTATCTGTGAAGCACAATAAAGTGAAAGGCAGTAAGAGGAAGTATGCTTGCATTTGGTCCTCAGAGGACTGGGTGACTCCCGTGCATCCCATCCACACTGCTGAGGGCTATCTTCTCGCCCCAGTCTCCTGACTCAAACTCTGACTTCTGTACTGCTCTCGTGACTCCTGTAGGCACCTTCACAGACACACTCAGAAACACTGTTTTACCAACTATCTGGGCATCTCTGAGACCAGCCAAGTGAGCAATATTGCTCTCTTCTTGGAAGACAGGCTGCCTTTCGGAAATTTTGTACCTGAGCATTTGCTTCACAGTACACAGGGCCACTGCTGCCATTTCACAGCATCTGCTATCTCTCTCTCATCCGAGAGATAGAGGACTTTCAAGGAGCTGTGTGGTTCCTTTCCTGCCAAGCAAAAGTCCTGTTAGCCTGGACGTTCCACCTTGCAGAGGGCCCAACTCAGTTACTGCACTGGGACAGCAGGCAGGGAATGGACAAGTTTGTCTCTGTTTAAGACATACACCAGTTATGAAGATGGACCTTTGTCAACAAAGTGACGTCTCTGCTTTTTAATATGCTGTCTAGGTGTGTCATAGCTTTTCTTCCAAGGAGCGAGCCTCTTTTAATATCATAGCTACAATCACTGTCTGCAGTGATTTTGGAGCCCAAGAAAATAAAATCTGTCACCATTTCCACTTTTTTCCCCATCCACTTGCCATGAAGTAGGGGGACTGCATGTTATGACCTTCATTAATTAAAAGCTGAGTTTTAAGCCAGTGTTTTCACTCTCCTCTTTCAGTTTTATCAAGAGGCTGTTTAGTTCCTCTTCACTTTTTAGCATTTAGGTTGTATCATCTTCATATCTGAGGCTGCTGTTATTTCTCCTGGCAATCTTGATTTCAGGTTGAGCTTCATCAGCACGGCATTTAGCATGATGTACTCTGCAAAGAAGTTAAATAAGCAGGGTGACAATATACAGCCTTGATGTATTCCTTTCCCAGTTTGGAACCAGTTCGCTATTCCATTTCGAGTTCTAACTGTTGCTTCTTGACCAGCATACAGGTTTCTCAGGAGGCAGGTAAGGTGGTCTGGTATTCCCATTTCTTTCAGAATTTTCCACAGTTTGTTGTGATCCTCACAGTCAGCTTTAGCATCATCAATAAAGTGCAGGTAGATGTCTGGGGTTTTTATTTTTATTTTTTTTATCCCCTTGCTTTTTCTATGATCCAGCAAATGTTGGCAATTTGATTTTTGGATCTTCTGCCTTTTTAAAATCCAGCTTGTACATCTGAAAATCCTCAGTTCACATACTGTGGTAGCCTAGCTTGGAGTATTTTGTGCATTACCTTGCTAGTAGGTAAACTGAGTGCAATTGTATAGTACTTTGAACATTCTTTGACATTACATTTCTTTTGGATTAGAATGAAAACTGATCTTTTTCAGTCCTGTGGCAACTGCTGAGGTTTCCAAATTTGCTGACATATTGAGTACAATACTTTAACATAATCATCTTTTAGCATTTGAAATAGCTCAGCTGGAATTCCATCACCTCCATTAGCTTTGTTAAGAAGCTTAGAAGACGGCTTTCTTATCTCTCCTTGCTGGATCAAATGGTAGTCCTATTTTACATTTTTTGAGGAATATTCATACCATTTTCCACAATGGCTTCACCAATTTAATTCACACCATCAGTGCAGAACGCTTTCCTTTTCTCCAGATCCTTGCCAGTATTTGTTGTGCTTTTGATGATAGCCATTTTGATAGGTGTGAAATGATATCTCATTGTGGTTTTGATTTACATTTCCCTGATTATTAGTGATGCTGAACATCTTTTCATATACCTATTGGCCATCTGTATGTCTTCTTCAGAAAAAATGTTTGCTTAACTTTTTTGCCCATTTTTAATAAAAATTTTCTTTGCTGTTGAGGTGAATGAGTTCTTTACATATTTTGGATATTACTCTCTTATAATTTACAAATACTTTATCCATTAAGTAGGCAGCATTCCCATTCTATTGATGGTTTTCTTTGTTGTACAGAAGATATTCAGTATGATATGTATTTCCATTTGTTTATTTTTTTATTAATATAAATTTATTTATTTTAATTGGAGGTTAATTATTTACAGTGTTTATTGGTTTTGCCATACATCAACAATGCATGATACTGGATGCAGTGAATGAGTTCTTTACATATTTTGGATATTACTCTCTTATAATTTACAAATACTTTATCCATTAAGTAGGCAGCATTCCCATTCTATTGATGGTTTTCTTTGTTGTACAGAAGATATTCAGTATGATATGTATTTCCATTTGTTTATTTTTTTATTAATATAAATTTATTTATTTTAATTGGAGGTTAATTATTTACAGTATTTATTGGTTTTGCCATACATCAACAATGCATGATACTGGATGCTTGGGGCTAGTTTTGTTTTTGCTTTTGATGTCAGATTAAACAAATCATCACCAAAACCTATGATAAGGAGCTTATTTTTCTTGTAGGAGTTTTATGGTTTCAAGTCTTATGTTCAATTTTTAATATAATTTGAGTTAATTATTGTGTATAGTGTAAGACAGTGGTTGAATTCTCTTGCATGTAGCTGACCTGTTTTTCCAATACCATTTATTGAAGGGATTGTCCTTTCTTCATTGTATATATTCTTCTCTCCTTTGTCATAAATGAATGACCACACACATGTGAGTTTATTTCTGGGCTCTCTGTTCTATTACACTGAGCTATATGTTTGTTTTTATGCTAGTGTCACACGTTTTGGTAACTATAGCTTTGTAGTTCAGTTTGAAATCAGTGACTGTGGCATTTTCAGCTTTGTTCTTCTTTCTCAAGATGGCTTTGGCCTCCTTGGTTACATCAGTCCTTAGGTGAAATTTTGCTTTCTGTCTCGTCTTTTTCTGGATCTAAAATAAACTGTACAATGAGTTTATCCATTATTTCACTTTGTCTTTTCACTAAAATGTCTAGTGAAGAAAGCCACAAAACCTTCTGCCTGAGAATTCATCACATTTGTATGTCATATCCCATATGCAATTTTAAAGATAGTCAATAAACGTAGCTGAATTCTTATGAGTCATACTTAAGTATTGTGGTCAATATGTTTAAATGAGTCATCATAAATTCTGAAAGTATATTTCCATATTGGCCTTTACTCTGAAACTTCATAATCAAATAAATTTGATATTTTCTTTTACTTGTATTGCTGTACTTAGCATTAGACACAGTCTTTAAGAATTAGTAAATGAGTACTTGTTAGCTCTAGCATTAATCCTATGTAAAGACTGGACTAAATAAAATACTATGAAAAATTACATCCATCTAAGCATAAAGAGACAAATACAAATACATTTAAGCAAAAACTCTCTTTTTATTTTGAAGAGAAACCACCTGACTGAAGATGATATTAAACCTAAAATTATTGCAAAGGAATTCTGTATACATTCAAACAGTACACACAGTTTATTAGCAGAAGGGTCTTTGATAAGTCAACAGTTCATCAGTTTCGGAGTTCTTTACTATTAGGACAAATGGTTTAAGTTGTTCAAGGATCTATCAAAGCTACATATTTTGTAACACGGGTTGTATGTAACAAAGTCTAGAGTGAATATCCTCAGGTGGTCCAGACCAAAACTGTTATCTGTTTTCTCTGGCAGTACAGTGATGCTACAATCAGTCATATGACTGTTTACTAGAAATCAGCATAGGCTAGACAGTCATTTCCACAGCAGTCATACCCCAAGCCAGTACTCACAGCTGGAGAATATCAGCGGGCAGGAATGCTCGTCCATGGGGAAGTTGTGCAGCTGCAGCTGGCATTCTGCATTTATGGTGAGCCTGTGGGGGAGCCAAGTGTCACTCTTGAGGTCAGCCAGGAGCAAACCAGCAAAGGTCTTAAGGTCAGGGGTGGTCACATTACCACAACACAGTGGGCAGGGGGCTGGGGTGCCACATGGAATTCAGTTTTGGCAAGGGCACTATCCATTCAGTATACCATTTGGTTTTTGTGTGTCCTGTCACTTTGTTTTACTTTTAACTATCAGAATCAAAGGAAATGTCCATTAGTAATCTCCTTGTGTCTAGAAATACGAGCCAATTAAGAGAGGAAACAATTTGAAACAATGTCTCCTTGCTGTCACATATCTTTGTTTTCAATTTGCTTGACTGAATTAAATCCTTCCTCCATTTTGAAACTGATTTATTTGCTTAGTTAGGTATAAAGCCAAGTTCATCTACTTGCAGGGAAGATTTCATATTTGGCCAGCCTCCACACTTGAATAGACAGGTGGTGACCGCACTCAATGCATGTGTAGCATCTTTTCAAAGCAGACATTCCTGGGGTTTGATTTTTGTAAAGGATCCCAGGACTGGCCATGTCTCTATTATGATTTGCTTAAGCTCACATTCATTTCAGAGTCTCACTTATATTCTTTTAAGAATTGATGAGGAAACAGCTATTAAAAAGTCCTATTTTCCAAATGTAACTCATCAGTAGAATTTCCTGTGGCATTTTTTTTGTTGCTGTTCACAGTCTGCCAACATTATAATTTCCCGGAAACTTTAAAATTCTTTACTCTTCTGCTTATTTTGATGCCAATATGTGCCTTTAATCTATGTGGCAAACACTTATTTACTATATGAGTTACAGATTTTTCCTTATGACCACAAATCACTTGCAGTTAAAAGCTCCTCATACTGGATGTAGGGGGAGGAAGGTGTGTTCAGGGCTTGGCAGTGGTATTCACCAAGCAGGAGGACAGAGGGACATGGTCAGAGGTATTCGAGCTACCATCTTCCCTGGTAGCATGTGGAATCAAATGCCTTTGGGATTTCATGAGGAAATATCACATGGGCAGGTAGCTCCAAGAGTGCCCAGAAGGGACATTAGGGATTGGAAATAACACGTGGGATGAATCCTCAGCATGGATATGGAAGCCTTAGGAATGGATGAGCTGAGTCAGCAGGAAAGTGGAAATTGGGTAAAGTCCGAAGGCAGGAGCAGCAGAATGAGGAGGTGCCGCATCAGGAGCAGGACAGGAGGTGCAGGAAGCAGCCAGGGAGCAGCCAAGCACCCATCTGCACAAGGAGGTCAGGCCAGGGCTCTGGAGAGGTCTCAGAGACTGGGAGGGCAGCCTCCTTAACCCCAGGGCTTGATGAGTAGGCAAGGCTGGCATAGCCGCCCATCACACATTCTGTGGTATGTTGGAGTCATGCATGCAGTTAGACTCAGGTCACTCTACAGGACAGACTCTCGAGAGATACAGACCCAGCTTCAAACCCAGGTAATATTAGTTCCCAATGGAGGCTTTGGGCAGGCAAGTGAGCTCACGTTCTTTCAAATCCAGCCACTATTACCTTACTGGTTTCTTGAGGACAGCCTGGCCCCCAGGAGGACTCATTACAAGGTAGCTGTCAACTAAGGATGCATTAGAGATCGCCCTCTGTGCTCTTTTGTTCCTTGTGGTCTCAAATTTGGCTATAATTAGATTTATCAATTTGTACACCAAGACATCTTTATTTCTTAATTGAATGGACCTGTGGGTTAAATATATTAAAAGTAATTGCCACAGTGCACTTCTAGCAGAAATGGATGCTAATGAAGGAATGAGTTTATATTTATTAAAGATTATTTGTATGACATTAGTTTTGCACATGTGGGATTAGGAAAAATGTCTTCAAGACCCAGTAGCATGCTGAAAATGAAAAGTGATAGAACTTAGCAATCAAAATAGGGTCCCATTCCTACAGTGATCTAAAGTCCCCAGTGTCAGACCACTAGTGGGATTAAATATTCAGTAGCATCTCACCTTAAAGTATAAAGGATTTTCCCATCATTCCAAATTCTGAGGAGTTGATTGGGGGTGGTGATCCAGTGAGCCTCTGCAGTTTTGGAATTTCGGAAGATCGTATCTGGAATCCATATTAACCCCACCATGTTGCTGTTCAGAGTAAGTATTTTCATTGTGCTGTTGAACCTAAGGCGACTGTCAGTCCAGGTCTGAGCAAAAAATATATCAATTTGATATTCCTGAAAGAGAGCAAAAGGAGGGGAAAGACATTTCTATTAGTGGATTTTCTGCAGGTTTTGCTTTCTTTCTCAGGAGTTTTGTTCTGCTCATGATTTCATCCTCACCTGTTAGCACTTAACATCTGCCTGGATCAACATGACAGACACTTAACAAAGGTAACCAATATCATTAGTCAACTATGAGATAACATATGAAAACACTCTGTAAACAGTAAATTGTAATAAATACATAAAGTGTAGTGAGAGGCCAAGAGGTAGCAGAAAGTGATTCAGAACATAGATGCAGACCTTCCTGTATTCCTAAGTCCAAGTTCCGGCAGGTAGCAAAATCTAGCATTCTCTCAGCTCAGTCGCTCAGCAGTCCCAACTGTAGCATATAAAATGAATAGAATAGTGGTGTCTATCTACTTCTTAAAGGCGTTATATGGAAGGAAATGATTAAATAAAAAGCTCTAGTGCCTGGCACAACACAAATTATCCAGAGAGTATTAGCTTATATACTAATGAAAATGATCATTTTCATCCAAAAGCCTTCTCAAATCACAAGTCAACCCAAATCAAACAGAAAGGCAAAAAACAAGCAGCAGGAACAACAACAACAAAAATAGGGCTGGCAGCCACCCAGGTCAAATGCCGATTCCAGCAGAGGACTGAAGGGGCAAATTTTTTCTGTAACTGGAAGCAACCCCAGTATGCACAGTACATTAGATATAGGATAGATACAGGATGGGGTTGATGTTATTATGAGACCCAGAGAAATGTCTCAAGTCTGGACCACCTCTGGGGCTCATTCCCCAGTCAGAGTTTAAAGGATTATCTTCAGGTCCACAATAAAGAGGATCTAGATGATTAGCGATCTTAATATCTTTCATAGTTTTCTTCCATATTACATATTATAAATGAATTATTTTTACAGAGTTCAGTAATTCTCAACAAATCTCATATTTGTACTTTCCATTGAGTTTCTTCTGGTTAAAGAACCTTTCCGAGAGGTAGTTCAACAGACCAATCCAACCTTTCATTAACTAATTCCCTCATTCATTGTCTTTGTTGCACTTTGTCAGGCCCTGCAAACCACTGAAGGCCCCAAACTGGGTCAACATGGAAAAGTCTCTGCCTCCATGGGGCTTATATTCCAATCAGGGAAGACAGGCCATAGACAATTAAGGTGAAAAAAGCATGACGTAACTGCTATTGACTATGCTTGGTAAGTTAACACTAGAAATGAATTACCTCAGAGGATAAATGGCCAGTTTGAAAGCAGTTATGAAAGTATGAACAGGGACTGCTGCCCACCATTCCAGTAAACAGAAAATTTTGCCCAGATTTCCAGTTCTACAAGGAACAAGCCATCAGTCACTGCAGCGGCCCCCTCCACACACCCCAGCGGTACGTGCCCAGGAATTCAGGATGGGGGGCGGGGAGGATAAAAGGAGGGAAGAATTTTGTGGTTTGGAAACTGGCCTTAGATATTTAAGATAAATACCTAAGGGACAATTTCAATGAACCTTGATTCCTAATCTTCTCATACATAGAAAGGCACCAAAATCATTACCTTGAGATACCTCTTCTTTGTAATTATCAGTGATCTTTTGATGTTTGACTACATTTTTTTTTTCCCCAGCAAAAAGTCTATATCCTGGCTTCCTCCTTAACTCTTCAGAGCAGTTCCTTAGAGCCAAGGGGCTGCATCCTAGGTCTAAGTTCTCAGCTGTTGTTGCGGTAGTTTAGTCTCTAAATCATGTCTGACTCTTCTGTGATCCCATGGACTATAGCCCACCAGGCTTCCTTTCTCCAGGGAATCTTCTCAACCCAGGGGTCAAACTCAACTACCTGCATTGTCAGGTAGATTCTTTACCACTGAGCCTAAGTCCTCAGTAAGATCCCCATATAATACTTAAGTTGCAACTTTTAGGTTGTGTGTTTTTCTTTAGTTGACAAAAGAGAAAAGAAAGATAAAACAAACACTGATTCTTGTTGGAATGGAAGAAAAAAATGCTTCTCATCCCCATCAGTGAATCATAGGATCAAGAAATGCTTAGAGTGTTAAAAGCCTATTGAAACTCAGCTTTGAAGAAATAATTCACACCCATTGCTAAAAATCTCTAAATAGGTGTCACTGTGCAGTTTTTTTAACTGTGCAAATATGGCTCCAAGGACAAGAGACTAACATATGACTTTTCCACTGAAGGCTGATAGGGCCAAGGTATCTGTGCTTAATTTAAGACAAAGAGTAAGTGAAAGCGAAGTTGCTCAGTCGTGTCCAACTCTTTGCTACCCCATGGACTGTAGCCTACCAGGCTCCTCCCTCCATGGGATTCTCCAGGCAAGAGTACTGGAGTGGGTTGCCATTTCCTTCTCCAGGGGATCTTCCTGACCCAGGGATCGAACCCAGGTCTCCCAGTGAATCATAGGATCAAGAAATGCTTAGAGTGTTAAAAGCCTATTGAAACTCAGCTTTGCAGAAATAATTCACACCCGTTGCTAAAAATCTCTAAATAGGTGTTACTGTGCAAATTTTTTAACTGTGCAAATATGGCTCCAATGACAAGAGACTAACACATGACTTTTCCACTGAAGGCTGATGGGGCCAAAGTATCTGTGCTTAAGTAAAGAGAAAGAGTAAAGTGAAAGTGAAAGCAAAGGGTTGGGTAGAGGTAGTGGCATTTGAAACAAAGGCATAGGACTGATCTTGGAATCATGTTGACACAAGATCTATACACATGCGAAATTGGTCTATGAAGTAAGAGACTGGCTAGGTTTTTTTTTTTTTATTGAAGAATAACTGCTTTTCAGAGTTTTGTTGTTTTCTGTCAACCTCAACATGAAT
>SJYC01114112.1:0-14611 GCA_006408675.1 Madoqua kirkii | reverse complement strand
TGTGTTTTCACATGCCGAGGGCTCTCCATAGGGAGTGGCTGCAATCAGATGGCTGCTAGATGGCAGGTATTCTTTCCTTCCTGAGTTCCCTCACCATCCGTGATGGCTGCAATCGCTGGTGACTTTGACATCTTTGTTTACTGATAAATATTGGCAGGAAATATTCCATTTCTCAGAAGTTACTGGTAGTTTTTATAATACAAAGAAATCACAGGTGCATGCAGATTAGAGGTTGCTTAAATGCCTCATCTAAAAATGTATAATATGTATGACAATTAGAATGAAATCGTTTTTATTTCTTCCTTATCAGGTATGGGAGTATAACATATATTTTTAGTATTGCTTACTCAAACTTTCCTAGGAAATGAGGGTTTGCAGCTTGCCTCCATCTCTCCCCCAGAGACCTGCCTCAGCCCTGCCTCCAGCTGTGCAGCCTCCAGGGACCACACCTGCCTTGATCAGACTCCTGAGCCACCTGAAAATTCTCTCCACCTACCCAAAGCTCCTTCAGTCTTTGGAACCCACTGACAAACTCTACCATGTGAGCCCTACTCTGTGCTGAGCATGAGGCTAGGTTTATATAAAGACAGATTCAGCCTCCAGGAAGCCAATGAGGCCCACCTGGGCAGTACAGGGAGCTCTTCATGGACCATGCCTCCCATCTGATTCTAGAACTACTGGACAGAAAGTAGACAGTTGATGGGTGTATCAGTCAGGGAGGGCTGTAACAGTGCTGAGAGGAGTGAGACTGCTTCAGGTATGGTGGGTTGTGAAAAGTATTTGCTACAAGGGTGCCCCGTAGGAACATTCAAAAACCAGGTGACCTCAAGAAGCAACAGGGGAATATGCGGCCTTTCTAAGCAGGTCCAGGACTTGTCACATGATAATAAGGCCTCCTTTAAGGAAAGGATATAAAAATATAAATAAAATATTAAATAAAAAATATACTTTCAACTACAAATTGGCACTTGCTTGTCAACTATAAATTTGTACTTGCCAAGAGTATTTGCCAGTGACTGAACAAAGCTGGTCATAGCTTTCCTTCCGAGGAGCAAGCATCTTTTAATTTGTGTGTGGTCTTTAGATAGATAGACAGATAGTTTCAGAAACTGATTTCATGATCCCAATCCTTGCATCTCTTCATATTTAGAAAATCTCTAAATCCCTTCATGGTGTCATCAGCTCCTTGCACTTTTTGTAAACCAGAAAACCTTTTGTAAAGTAAGCACTTGATTGCATTGAACTCTCCCTTCACCAAAATCTTATACATTGACCTTCCCTCACTGCCTCTTTGGGGCAATCTCTCAGAGCTGTCTGAGGTGCTGTTTCCTGGGCTCCAGTCTTCATTTTGTCCCCAAATAAAACTTAATTTACAACTCTCACATTGTGCATCTTTCTTTAGTCAACAGTACACTTAATTAACACAAGATTTTGCATTCATTATGTCAGCACTCTGGAAGACAGAGCAGTGGCCACAGGACTGGAAAGGGTCAATCCTCATCTCAGTTCTCAAGAAGGGTAGTGCCAAAGAACGTGCTAACTATCCAACAACTGCACTCATTTCCTGTGCTGGTAAGGACATGCTTAAAGTCTTGCATGCAAGGCTTCAACATTATGTGAACACTCATCTCAGTTCTCAAGAAGGGTAGTGCCAAAGAACGTGCTAACTATCCAACAACTGCACTCATTTCCTGTGCTGGTAAGGACATGCTTAAAGTCTTGCATGCAAGGCTTCAACATTATGTGAACCAAAAACTTCCAGATATCCAAGGCGGGTTTAGAAAAGGAGGAAGAACTAGAAATCATTCACTGGATTATAGAGAAAGCAAGGGAATTTCAGAAAACAAACAAACAAACAAACATCTATCTCTGTTTTGTCAACTGTGGTAAAGCCTTTGACTGTATGGATCATAACAAACTGTGAAAAGTTCTTAGAGAGATGGGAATGACAGACCATCTTACTTGTCTCCCAAGAAACCTGTATGTGGGTCAAGAAGCAACAGTTCAAACCCAGTATGCAACAATTGATTCAAGATCAACTGGTTCAAGATTGAGAAAGGAGTATGTCAGGCTGACAGAAAGGTGGCAACAGGCTCTCAGTTGTCACTCTGTTTGTTTAATCTATACTCAGAGCACATCATGAAAAATGCCAGACTGATGATCTACAAACCAGAATCAAGACAGGCAGGAGAAACATCAATAACTTCAGATATGAGGATGATGCCACCCTAATGGCAGAAAGCGAAGAGGAACTAAAGAGTCTCTTGATGAGAGTGAAGGAGGAGAGTGAAAGAGCTGGCTTAAGACTAAATATTAGAAAACTCAGATCATGGCATCCGGCCCCATTACTTCATGGCAAATAGAAAGGGGAAAGATGGAAGTAGGGAGAGATTTCCTCTCCTTGGGCTAAAAAATCATTGCAGATGGTGACTGCAGCCATGAAATCAGATGATGATTGCTTCTTGTCAGGAAAGCGATGACAAACATATATAGTATGTTGAAAAGCAGAGACATTATTTAGCTAACAAATGTCCGAATAGTTAAGGCTTCCCCGTGGTAATGTACTGTTGTGACAGCTGGACCGTAAAGAAAGCAGAGCACTGAAGAAATGATGCCTTCAAACTGTGGTGTTGAAGAATCCTGAAGGTCCCTTGGAAAGCAAGGAGATCCAACCAGGCAATCCTAAGGGAGATCAACCCTGAATATTGACTGGAAGGACTGATGCTGAAGATGAAGGTCTAGTATTTTGGTCATCTGATGTGAACAGAACGCTTGTTGGAAAAGTCCATAATGCTGGGAAAGATCAAGGGCAGAAGGAAAAGAGGATGAGATAGCTGTATGGCATGAACTTGAACATGAACAGTTCAATGAACATGAACTTGGGCAAACTCCGGGAGATGGTGAGGGACAGGGGGGCCTGGGGTGCTGCAGTCCATGGGGTCACAAAGAGTCAGACACAACTGGGAGACTGCACAACAACAACACTTACTTGAATGGGAAAAAACATAAATACTTAAAAGTTTCAAATGCCACAGAATTCAAGAAAAGCAGATTTTGTTTTTATTTGCTAACTGGCTTGCCTCCACCATACTCACACATCCTCTGTGTTTTGCCTGCTTGCTCTTTGATCACTATGGCAATGTCTCATGATGCTAGTTATTTAGAGGGAGAGGATAAAATGATTATTTCCTCTGGTATAGTGAAACAAAACATTTTATTATTAATAATTTTTTTAAAAGAAAAATGTACTTAACTGTTTATTATCGGAAATATGTGCATGTTTGGGATACTACTATATTAGGGGAAACCTCAAGCTTCTTTTATATAAAGTTTCAGACTTCTGCATGTGAACTTTGGGTTCTAAGATTTTCCTCCAAGCCACTTACACTTCAGGGCAACTGGACCTGGAGAAACAACCACACTGGGATAGGGCCGGGGAGTGGCTCATGCCATGAAGATCATCATATGCCGAGGCTGCAGGGAACCCCATCCTACTACCCACAGCTTGAAAGCTTCCCCAGCCCCATCTCCTCTTAAAGGCTACACGTATGTGCTCCCAACAAGAGGAACTTGTAGTGGAGGAATCAGAGAAGAAAATATAGCAGTATTATTTTAAATGCCTTGCAGCTGGAAATTTCACACGCTGCTAGGACTTTCCCAGGGGCCTGGGAGGAGTTTCTGCAAGAAGGGAGCTCTGAGGCTTAACCTTTGCAAGCATCATGTAAATTGGGAAGAGCGAAGGATCACGTGGTATTCATGCATCTGGACCAGGATTTGCTTGTGGATTTCAGGCAGACCCAATTCAGGATAAGCAAGGGTCTGGAGGAAACACAGCTGTTGCTGGGGGTGATGCTAGCAGTCAAAAGAACAGGAGGGAAATCTCCCTCCCTACTATCCTTATCTCCCAAATGCCTCAGACTGGTGGGATCCAGCAGGAGGCCAGATGACCAGGCCTGGAAAGGCAGGCTGGGGGTCAGCCCATATGATGGGGAGCAGTGCAGGGGAGGATGGGAAATGGGTAGAGAATCAGCAGGGTCACAGGAAGGTGGGAAGAGCACCCATCAGTAAGCTGGCTCCCCAGTTACACCCCACGAACATTTTCCTCATTCCCCTGCTCGCCTTTTTAATACTCCCTTCCTTGAATGGCTCTCCTTCCTCTGAATTTTTGCTATTTATTAACTGCTTTTATGTCATTTGCATTTCAGATTAAAGCATTCCATTGGATGTTATATTCTCCAATGATTACTGCTACCCAAAATCATACAGTGGCTACTCAAAGTCTAAGAATTGAGTTTAAACTCCTGTGCATGATGCTCTGGAGAAGGAGATGGAAACCCACTCCAGTGTTCTTGCCTGTAGTATCCTGTGGACAGGGGTCGCACAGAGTTGGACACGACTGAAGCGACTTAGCATGTATGCATGCATGATAGTCAGGATTTTTTGCTTTATAACCCAAGTTGACCATCTGCTTGCTTGTAAACACACCCCTTACCACCACAACCTGCTCCCTGATGTGACATGACACCCTGCACAATATATTAGGGGAAACCTCAAGCTTCTTTTATATAAAGTTTCAGACTTCTGCATGTGAACTTTGGGTTCTAAGATTTTCCTCCAAGCCACTTACACTTCAGGGCAACTGGACCTGGAGAAACAACCACACTGGGATAGGGCCGGGGAGTGGCTCATGCCATGAAGATCATCATATGCCGAGGCTGCAGGGAACCCCATCCTACTACCCACAGCTTGAAAGCTTCCCCAGCCCCATCTCCTCTTAAAGGCTACACGTATGTGCTCCCAACAAGAGGAACTTGTAGTGGAGGAATCAGAGAAGAAAATATAGCAGTATTATTTTAAATGCCTTGCAGCTGGAAATTTCACACGCTGCTAGGACTTTCCCAGGGGCCTGGGAGGAGTTTCTGCAAGAAGGGAGCTCTGAGGCTTAACCTTTGCAAGCATCATGTAAATTGGGAAGAGCGAAGGATCACGTGGTATTCATGCATCTGGACCAGGATTTGCTTGTGGATTTCAGGTAGACCCAATTCAGGATAAGCAAGGGTGTGGAGGAAACACAGCTGTTGCTGGGGGTGATGCTAGCAGTCAAAAGAACAGGAGGGAAATCTCCCTCCCTACTATCCTTATCTCCCAAATGCCTCAGACTGGTGGGATCCAGCAGGAGGCCAGATGACCAGGCCTGGAAAGGCAGGCTGGGGGTCAGCCCATATGATGGGGAGCAGTGCAGGGGAGGATGGGAAATGGGTAGAGAATCAGCAGGGTACAGGAAGGTGGGAAGAGCACCCATCAGTAAGCTGGCTCCCCAGTTACACCCCACGAACATTTTCCTCATTCCCCTGCTCGCCTTTTTAATACTCCCTTCCTTGAATGGCTCTCCTTCCTCTGAATTTTTGCTATTTATTAACTGCTTTTATGTCATTTGCATTTCAGATTAAAGCATTCCATTGGATGTTATATTCTCCAATGATTACTGCTACCCAAAATCATACAGTGGCTACTCAAAGTCTAAGAATTGAGTTTAAACTCCTGTGCATGATGCTCTGGAGAAGGAGATGGAAACCCACTCCAGTGTTCTTGCCTGTAGTATCCTGTGGACAGGGGTCGCACAGAGTTGGACACGACTGAAGCGACTTAGCATGTATGCATGCATGATAGTCAGGATTTTTTGCTTTATAACCCAAGTTGACCATCTGCTTGCTTGTAAACACACCCCTTACCACCACAACCTGCTCCCTGATGTGACATGACACCCCGCACACACCTGCATCCTCCCTGTCCTATCGGTGCTGTCCCCAAGCCTAGAGGCCCTCATGTCATCTCCTCAGTCCTCTCATCTCCCAGTCCCCTGAGGTATGGCTCCTTAGCTTCAAATGTTTGACTGAAGCCAGCCCTTCTTTGTAGTATCACTCATCACTTTCTTCTCCTGAAGTGAATGCCTTGTATTTTCCCCTGGAATAGCTCACAACTGTTTTCAAGCTGAGCATGTAACACTGTCACTTGGTCCCTTGATACCTGTCTATGGCACTAACACTTCCTCACCCCACCAAGAAAGCAGCATCATTTAAAAGCACTTTCTTGACTACTAGAAAGTCCCACCAATTAGCAAAGATCTGAGGCCTTAATTATAAAGCTACCTGTTAAGCCATAGCTACAGTTCTGTGGTCTGGGCTGCTAGCTAGTGCTACTCACTACATGGATGGCTTGCAGCTCGCCTACCATATACTTTTAAATATGAGGTGGTGACTTGTGTCTGGGGGCTCAACCTCCAAATGCCTGTGCCCTTTAGTGTATGCCCACACAGGAGAACCCACGAAGTCCCCAAATACAGAAAGGACCTGCTCTTCCTCCCCTCTCCAGAGTGGTCACAAAGCACTGCTTGGTCAGTGTGCCCCAGGGCACCTGCTGAGCATCTCCACCAAGCAGACCAGGTCACACCTGTGGAGCCCTGTAGTGAGGTCATAAGAAAACACCACCCGAATTAGCCAGGCTCCATGGCAACTATCATCATGAGCCATCTTGTTCCTAAACAATCAGCTGCGATCTCCATATTAAGTAACATATGCACTATATAGAATCCTGATCAGTGACTAACGTGACCCCTCTCCATAGGAATTTTCTTTGTCCTGAGACTATAATAAGTGGCCAGAAGCCCATGAAAGGGGCTGGCTCTCCCTTGAGCCAGTCTGCTGTTCTAACAATGTCTCCCATTCTAATAAACTCTACTCGCCTCTCATCCCACCTCATGCCTGGAAATTATTTTCCAACCTGTGCACACACCAAGACAACGCCCAGCCCCTGAGACACAGCAGGCTTTCAGGACCCCACTCCTTCTCTGCCCCAGCTGATGTGCCCACGTCAGCCTGCAAATCTCTTCCCACCTCCACAGGTTACGAGGCCATAGAGAATACTTTTGCTTCAACCACACTGTTGAAGTCTAGGTCCTTTTGTGACTGCTTTCCTATCCTAAGGGGAAAATCCATTGTCCTGTTTCCTTTTGAACCTGGTAGGAGCTCATCACAGAGGTGTGTGCAGAGGTGGCTGCAGAAAGCTCAAGGAGATGCTTATGAGCTGAGTTGAGTGTTTCCCTCAAATTCACATACTGAAGTCCTAATGCCTTGTGCCTCAGAATGTGACTACATGGAGATAGGACTTTTCTTAAAGATGATTAAATTAAAATAAGTCATATGGGTGGGCCCCAATCCAGTTCTGACTGGTGTCTTTTTGAGAAGAGAGAATATACAAAAGCAAGATACACATGGATAAAGTGGCCATCTGCCAGCCAAGAAGAGAGGCCTCAGGAGAAATCAACTCTGGCAATACCTGGATCTTGGATTTCTAGCCCCCAGACAAGGAGAGAATATATTTCTGTTCTTTAAGCCACTGGGTCTGTCTGTGGTACTTTCTTGTGATAGCCCTAGCAAACTAATACAGAGGCCAAATTAAGACTAAATAAAATCATTATGGGCGTCCCTCATAGCTCAGTTGGTAAAGAATCTGCCTGCAATGCAGGAGATCCCAGTTTGATTCCTGGGTCAGGAAGATCTTCTGGAAAAGGGATAGGCTACCCACTGCAGCATTCTTGGGCTTCCCTTGTGGCTCAGCTGGTAACGAATCTGCCTGCAATGTGGAAGACCTGGATTCAATCCCTGGGTTGGGAAGATCCCCTGGAGAAGGGAAAGGCTACTCACTCCAGTATTCTGGCCTGGAGAATTCCATGGACTGTATAGTTCATGGGATCACACATTTTGACATAAAATGTCTTAGAGGAGTTGAAAGTGTCAAAAGGAAAATACAAAGGTACCCAAAGATGTTCATAACATTTGTTCTTAAACACAGTTTCAAGTTTTTCACTTATAAATACACCTATCCTTTGCATTCAAACTTTCTCTGTCTGAATACTCACTTTAATAGTTCACAAACATTTTTATCCAAGTTTACTTCAAATGGAAAATCTTCTACAGTAAGTTCCCTACATACAAACGAGTTCCATACTGAGAACATTCATATATCCATTTGTTTTTAAGTCCAACAAAGTTAGCCTAAGTACCCAACTAACAAAATTGGCTACACAGTACTGCACTGTAATAGATTCATAATGCTTTTCACAAAAACAATGCATAAAAACCAAACACAAATTGTGTGTTGTTCAGCAATCCCACTGCTGAGCATACACACTGAGGAAACCAGAATTGAAAGAGACACATGTACCCCAATGTTCATTGCAGCATTGTTTATAATAGCCAGGACATGGAAAAAACCCAGATGTCCATCAGCAAATGAATGGATAAGAAAGCTGTGGTACTTATACACAATGGAGTATTACTCAGCCATTAAAAAGAATACACTTGAAACAGTTCTAATGAGGTGGATGAAACTGGAGCCTATTATACAAAGTGAAGTAAGCCAGAAAATAAAACAACAGCAATATAGTATACTAATGCATATATATGGAATTTAGAATGATGGTAACAATAACCGTGTATGCGGGACAGCAAAAGAGACACAGATGTATAGAACAGGCTTTTGTACTCTGTGGGAGAGGGAAAGGGTGGAATGATTTGGCATTGAAACACGTATAATATCATATATGAAATGAATTGCCAGTCCAGGTTCGATGCATGATACTGGATGCTTGGGGCTGGTGCACTGGGATGACCCAGAGGGATGGTATGGAGAGGGAGGAGGGAGGGAGGTTCAGGATGGGGAACACATGTATACCTGTGGCAGATTCATGTTGATGTATGGCAAAACCAGTACAATATTGTAAATTAATTAACCTCCAGTTAAAATAAATAAATTTATAGTTAAAAACAAAACAAACACAAAAGATAAAGGAAACATTTTTAATCTTACAGTTCAATATCTTGAAAAGTACAGTAGTACAGCACAGCAGCTGGCATTCAGGGGCTGGCATTGAGTGAACAGACAAGAAGAGTTACTAACTGCAGGAGGGAGAGGAAGTGGGAGATGGTAGAGCTGAAGGATCATCAGCAACGGGAGACAGAGGGCAGGCTGTAATCACTTTCATGCCTGACGCTGATGGCACTGGTTCTGATTCCTTGCTGGATTCAATTCTACCTACCCCCTTGAAAAAATGATCCAGTGATGTCTGGGTAGTATCTTTTGTCTTCATCATAGACAAGGCAGTACTGGGTTGCATCCTGAACGGCTGCCACAGCTTTCGTGTGCTCTCCTACATTCAGATCCTGTACCTCAAGACTAACAGTGCCTCCTCAAATAAGAAAATCCCTTTGCCATTCCCTGTGTTGTGATGCTCGTCTTAGCAGTACCAGCTATATTACTACTGCTTTTATGCTTGCTTCCAGACCTTCTGGGCTTGAAAGAAAGATACTGTACTTGAAAGAAAGATACTCTATATAGTAGAGTTTGGGGTACAGTAGAGTACCCCAAAACAAGCACTTATAAAGGATGCATACACATGATAATGTATGTCAGACACACAAACTAACTTACATATATGGACATGCAAATGACATTTGCACCTCTGAAGTTGGGAACTTGAAGGTTCATATGTAGGAGACTTACTGTATCTTCAGTCTGTATGTGTGTGCACTTAGTGTGAAGCACTAAGGCGCTTAAGTCATGTCCAACTTTTGGCAACCCTATGGACTGTAGCCCACCAGGTTCCTCTGTCCATGGGATTCTGCAGGCAGGAATACTGGAGTAGGTTGCCATACTCTCCTCCAGGGGATCTTCCTGGCCCAGGAATCTACCTGCATCTCTATGAGTCCTTCATTGGCAAGTGAATTTCTTATGAGTAGTGCCACCTGGGAAGCCCTGAATCTCTACGTGCCCATCAGAAAAATTTTTAAGTGTAGGTGATTCTGGGTGAAAGTAGGTGGTTATGGTGAGTTATTTGCAAAAACAGCATAAGAACTCCTTTCATTTTGTCCATGGTGTGGCCAGCTCCTCCCGCACTGCTTCTGGACATGACCATATGTTTTATAGCAGATCCAAAAGAAGCATAGACTTGGAAAAAGCTTGCCTGCAGAAGCTAGCCTGTTTTGCTGCTTTTTGAGAACCCTCAATCACCACCAAATGGATAAGACAAGGCCAGCCTGCTGGAAATTAAATGCCAGGCTCGCACCCCCAGATCACTTCACGGCAACACCCACACAGGTAACGGACAATACCCTCACCTCGCCAGCACCAGCCCACCAGCCTGAGGACTACAGATAGACCTGCTTTCATAGCCCTTTGCTTGATTGTGCTTTTACAAACTGAACATCTGTGGCATCCCTGCCTTGTCAGATAATGATTAATATTTTTTAAGCAATAAAGTACTTTTAATCAAGTTTTGTTCATTGATATTTTAAAGATATAATGCTGTTGTAAGCTTACTAGATTGCAATATAGTATAAGCATGCACTAGAAAACAAACAAAAAAAATCCTGTGGCTGACTTCATTGCAATATTCACTTCATTGCAGTGGTCTGGAATTGAACCAATAATATCTCTCACGTACACCTCTATGAAAAAAGCACTAGATTTGAGAGGGTTTGTTACACAGCAAGCTGACTGGTAGGTTCTTTTGTTAGATGTTATATTAGTGTGGAGTGATTATCATCTTCACCTCCTTTTCCTGGAGGGTTTAACCCTGCAGGGTTGTGAATTTTATTTCTCCAAACCTACCAAATCTATTGCAAACTTGGGTCTAATTTTAGATAGTATCTGTAATTTAATCTATTGCAAACTTGGGTCTAGTTTTAGATGGCATTTTTAATTCTTTAAAATAACCAGTATAGGAATGGTATAACAAGTAAAGTAAATAATAATATGTAACCATTATAGTACTCAAATACCTTTGTTGGATTTTTACATAGGTGTTTAAGAGTATTTTCTTGGTATTTGGGGAACTTGTTTGGAATTTTTGTCTGGACTGGAAACGATTAACAATTATTCCCATTTGAAAATGGGATATAGGATTCCATTATCCAAAAATTGCTATTCACTTTATCCAGGAAGACATTATTATATTTAGATGATGAAAATGCCATTGTAGTAGAATCCATGGTGGAGAAGTTGGTGATATGGTGAAAATAGGGCTAAAAGAACCCCAGTCACAAGAAAAAATCATAAACGTATCTTCGCTAACATAAAACACAGACATCCCATAAAATGAATATCAGAGGCTTGCATATCTTAAATAAAAGCTAATGTTAGAGACATAGTTTCCATTTACCATTTTTTATAACTAGAACCTATCAAAAACTCTTATCTCTGAAGCATTAAAAATGCTTTATTAATTTTATTTATTTATTTCACAGATAATACAAGAAACGTGCACTAATAACTGTCATAGTTTTGTGACTCTAGTCCTCAAAAGGAGTATTGAATGCCTTCTCAATGCGAGCACTGGGCATTCTTCCAAGATCTTTCTGAATCTGGAGACACGGCACAATTTGAAAGTGGAGGTGTCTTTCAAAACTGCTTTCCTGTCCATATCCAAGTTTCTCAAAGTTTTGGGGCATCCCAAGCAACTTTGCCTACTTTTGCCAAAAGTCCATCTAGTCAAGGCTATTGTTTTTCCAGTGGCCATGTACGGATATGAGAGTTGGACTGTGAAGAAAGCTGAGCGCCAAAGAATTGATGCTTTTGAACTGTGGTGTTGGAGAAGACTCTTGAGAGTCCCTTGGACTGCAAGGAGATCCAACCAGTCCATCCTAAAGGAGACCAGTCCTGGATGTTCATTGGAAGGACTGATGCTGAAGCTGAAACTCCAATTCTTTGGCCACCTCATGCGAAGAGTAGACGCATTGGAAAAGACCCTGATTCTGGGAGGGACTGGGGCAGGAGGAGAAGGGGATGACAGCGGATGAGATGGCTGGATGGCATCACTGACTTGATGGACATGAGTTTGGGTAAACTCCAGGAGTTGGTGGTGGACAGGGAGGCCTGGTGTGCTGCTATTCATGGGGTCGCAAATAGTTGGACACAACTGAGCAATGGAACTGAACTGAACTGAAGCAACTTCATGATTAGGGATGCCAGGAACCAGGAGATATCCCGGCCCAGGTCTCATCTTCCATATGAGACTTGCTCCTAAAGTTAGAGTTGCAAAGAAAGGCCACTGCACGTGTTTTTCCTTCCACTTCTAATCCCAGTATGTCCTGAGAGATGCATAGCCTGGAGCCAGAAACTTGTGCAAGTTTTAATACAAAAGAAAATAATTATTCATATATCACTGCTATTTGCATTGTGAAATATATGTATCAAGAATATGGGGCCATTTGCTGGGAGCCAGCATGAGGAATCCCACCTGTGACAAGGTCATGCGGCAGAGGCCTGATAGGCAAGGTGAGTCAGATCTCAGGGATTCCCCCTGGTATTTCCTGAGCATGTACCCCCCAAAAATAAGAATGTGCCTGCCCTATTATTGTGCTTTTCCACTCTTCTGACTCACTCTGGAAAAAGTCAACTCAGGGCTTTAGTCTTCTGCATTTGAAAGGGATGTTTCAGCTCAAACACCCTCTGATAACTCTCTAGCTTGCCTAACAGGTTCCCCTGGACCTTTACCTCTTGTGAATTGCTTACAGCCCCCCAAAGCTTAAAAACATCTTAAAGGTACAGAGCCTTTTCTAAAAAGCAAAAAATCATATTGGTGACAGATTTCACTGTTGACTCAATGATTGCTGCCAGGCCTCCATATTCTTTATCTATGAGGCACCTGGGAGGATATTAATCAATGTAATGGGGATATGGAAAAAGGTATATAGTAGTTTTGGTGTTAGCAACACTAGACTTTTGAGTTAATTACTTTTCTTTTGTTATAAATCACTGTACTCCTTTTACTTGTTATAAATTGCTGTATCTTTGCTATGTAAGAATGTAACTTTATTTAGTGCTTTCTGAGTGGCACCAGACTTTGAGAAGAACAACACAAATAAGTCTTCTGGTTGACAAACTCTTATCAGAAAAAAGGCTGTAAAATGTTAATTGGCCCTTTTGGCTAGAAGATGATATAAATCACTTAAGACTTGTGTATACAATTAGGTATGCAGAGAGAAAGCCTATTTTTGTTAAGACTCTGGGCTGCTAACGCTGCATAATTTTGTATTACCCATTGATCTCTATGTACAATCAAAAAGGTATAAAAGGCCTTTCTAGACAATAGAGGCTGGGTCTAGTCATTGGAAGGACTAGTTTCCCCCGTGTCTTCTCTTTACTCTAAATTCAGGCTGAATTCCCATCTAGGACATGGAGGCTCACCACATCTACTTACTTGCCCAGGCTTCTAAGATCTGTAAGAGAGAGAGACCAAGGCGGGGCACTCTCTGATATTCAAACGGACGCCGGTGGCCTAACATAGATGGTGCAAGTTCCTTGTCTGGAACTTTATTGGTTTTCCACATAAACCAAGTTATTCAGCATCTTTTCTCCACTTAATTTTCCTACTATACTATTTCTTCCTAATCTAATCTTATATTTCTAATTAAATAAATAGTTTTTCCTCGCCTATGCCATTCACCATTCGAATCACCCTGGGTCCACTGGGGCTGGACCCTGGCAGGGATTTATACTTAAGAAAGCCTTCCCTGGTGGCTCATATGATAAAGAATATGCCTGCAATGCAGGATACCCAGGTTCAATCCCTGGGTTGGGAAGATGTAACCCACTCCACTTTTCTTCATGGAGGATTCCACAGACAGAGGAGCCTGGCAAGCTACAGTCCATGGGGTTGTAGACAGTCAGACATGACTGATTGACTAATCATTTCCACTTGTCATCCTTAATAAATTATTTAGTTATCTTCAAATAGTCCTAATTGAAAAAACTTGAGGAATTATTATATGGGTATGTATACTGTGAAAAGGAGTATTTCCTGCCATATTAATAAACAAGGATGTCATAGCCATCAAAGATTCCAGCCAACCAAATATGAATTTCTGGGTCCAGGAAGAATAGGCCTGCTTTATGGCAGCCATCAACCACTCCCACTTCCCATGGCTAGTGCTGAGGACTGGGAGGTGGGGAAGGCAAATGTGAAAAGCACAGGCAGCAGCCACTAGAAGCTCCCCCCTGCCATGAGCACTGACCCCACTAAGCGCTACACCGCCATGAGCACTGACCCCACTAGGTGCTCCGCTCATGAGCACTGACCTCACTAGGTACTCCCTCCATGAGCACTGGCCCCACTAGGCGCTCCCCCAATGAGCACTGACCTCACTAGGTACTCCCTCCATGAGCACTGGCCCCACTAGGCACTCCCCCAATGAGCACTGACCCCACTAGGTGCCCCCCTCCTTGAGCTCTGAACCCACTAAGTGCTCCCCCTCCTAAGCACTGGCCCCACTAGGTGCTTCCCTCATGAGCACTGAACCCACTAGGTGTTTATCCACCATGAGCACTGATCCCACTAGGAGCTCCACCCCTCCATGGGCACTGAACCCATTTGGCACTTTACCCCCATGAGCACTGGTCCCACTAGGTGGTCCCCTCCCATGAGCACTGACCCCACTAGCTGCTCCCCTGCCATGAGCACTGATCCTACTAGGCACACCCCCAATGAGCACTGACCCCCCTAAGTTCTCTTCCTCGCCATGAGCAATGACCCCACTAGGCGCTCCCCCCATGA
>SJYC01114111.1:0-18712 GCA_006408675.1 Madoqua kirkii | reverse complement strand
GCTCACCTCACCATGAGAAATGATCACACTAGATGCTCTGGCTCTCCCCATAAGCACTCTCCCCACTAGGTGCTCCCCCCATGAGGACTGACCCCACTAGGCACACCACCCCACCCCTTGAGGACTGACCCCACTAGTTGCTCCCCTCTCTATGAGCACTGACCCTACTAGGAGCTCCCCCTATGGCACTGACCCCACTAGGAGCTCCCCTGATAAGCACTGACCTCAGACAGCTGAGATGCATATGAAAGGGATGGTTTCAGTAAGCTCTGACTCTTGCATCTTCCCATGCATAGCAAAGCTCTAATTTCATTAACTTGAGATATTTGGTTTTCCTTAATTAACAATATCTTTTGATGTTCAGACTACCTGCCCCTACTTACAAGCTTCTATATAATCTGACTCCTCTCATTGCCTCCTCAGAACAGTTTTCTCAGGGTCACTTGAGATGCTGTCTCCAGGGCCTGAATCCTAAAATTTCTACCCAATAAAACATAACTCTCAATTTCTAGTTTGTGACTGTTTTCTAAGTCAACAATACATACATATGTATTTATGTATATATATGTATTAAGCTAATGCATATTAAATATATGTAACTATAAAACATAGTATAGAATTATATCTATATACTAACTTATGAAAAAGCATGCCTGGCCATGGTAGAGTGAGAACATGAAGTAAGATCACCTTTTACAAATACCATGTTAACATGGCTCTCACTTTCACACACACACGTCACTGAACATCAGCAAAGTCTCATAAAAGCTCTTGCAAATATACAGAATATTGAGGGGGGAAGTAGTCACAATTCTGAGAGCTAGTTTCTAATTCATTAATGCTGCTCAATTTAGCAAGGCAAGTTTTACTGTCCATTTTGAAAAGTAATGCAAATGATGTCCTTTCTTGTCATAAGTGAAAGTGAAAATGAAGTCGTGTCTGACTCTTTGCGACCCCATGGACTGTAGCCTACCAGGCTCCTTCCTCCATGGGATTCTCCAGGCAAGAATATAAGGCACTGTCAACTACAAACTGACACATGCCATTGCCACTTGCCATCTACCTCTATGAAGATTAAATCATGTGTTGCTACAACTGCTGATTTTCAACACCCCTGAAAGGAGTTTAAGGTAGAGAGAAGAAAAGAGTACTCTGCCCTAGGTAGGGGGAAGGGGATTGGAAGAACAGTTTTTCAGATGGTTAGGTATTTTTAGGGGCTAATTTTATGAGTCCAGTTCTTGTATTCCCTCATATATAGAAAAGCGCTAAAATCTTTCATGCTGATGACTGCTCCTCATGACTAGCAGAACCTTCTGCCAAAGGAAAAAAATAATCTGCTTGATTACAAGTACTCCCCCTTCACCAAAATCACGTATATACTGACCTCACATCCTGCCTCTTTGGAGCAGTTTTCTGTGGTGCTATATCCTGGGCTATAGTTTTTAGTTTGCTCCAAATAAAACCTAACTTGCAACTCTCAGGCTGTGTACTTTTTTTTTAATTCGATAGTACCCTTTGCAGAGAGAAGTGTAAAGAATACCAGGGTGAATGCAGGTGCCTGGATATGAGCCCGGGTTCTGGGGTGGCCTGAAAAGCCCCTACATTAGATGTCTGCAAATACCTAATCTGCGCTCTCCACTCTTCAATGTTAGTGTCTGTAAGACCAGAGGGAGCACCTTTCAGGAATGAACTTGCAGTCTCTTGGACCTGCCTCAACTTTCAGGAGAGGCAGAGAAGGCCAACAATGGCTTTGCTTATTGTTTAAATATCAAAGTTTGGTAAGATTCACACCTTCAATGTATTGTTTTCACACCAATAAGAAGGTTCTTCATACAACTTTCTTTTATTTAACTTAAGATGACTTTGTTCAGTATTCTGTCATTAGAAAAGTTCCCTGGCATTGGGAAAAATTGAAGGCAGGAGGAGAAGGGATGACAGAGGATGAGATGATTGGATGGCACCTCCAATTCAATGGACATGAGTTTGAGCAAACTCTTGAAGACAGTGAATGACAGGGAAGCCTGGTGTGCTTCAGTCCATGAGGTCACAAAGAGGTGGACACAGCTGTGCAACTGAACAACAACAACTACCTATATGGGAAAAAAAAACCACTAAAAAAGAATAAATATATGTATATGTATAATTGAATAACTTTGCTGTATACCTAAAACTAACCCAATATTGTAGACCAACTATGCTCCAATTAAAAAAAAATTAAATGACTTTGTTAACATGAATTTCTTCTAGAACATCTGTCCATCACTTTCCTAGTATATTTTCTTTCCAGATAGAACCTGTTTTTTTGTGTTATTGTATGTAATAAAATACAAGTTTAGGAAGTTTCAGAAAGTTAAACATCAGTAGCAAATGATACTTCCCTTTTCTTCTCTCTTGTTTGAATACTGGACAACACTTATTCCCCAAAGAGTCAAGAACATTCCTCTGGAAGGGTTTCTTCCAAGCACTGTCTCATCTACACAGGGATAACTTCCCAGTACAGAAAGTTGATTCAGCATTCACTGATGCCAGGACAGGGATGTATGTATTCACTGATGTATGCAAGGGATCTGGAGGATGACGCCCAGCAAGCCCAGGACATGGGCATGGCACCATACTCTTCAGAAATAATCCATTCCCTAAGTTAAATTTTTAAATAGTTAGCGAGCTTCCATTGGGAGGCTTGCCATAGTGTAACATCTTGAACAGGAGATGAGAAGAGAGGCCTGAGCTCTGGGTATGGCTCTGAGCACCTCAGCCTATGTGTGCCCAGTGTCTTTGCCAATAAATAAGGTGACCTCCAAGGTCTCTGCCGCAGTGATGACAGATGTCATTACCACAATGCCTATTTCTAAAGAAAGTGAGTGACACTGGTTACAAACTGCTACATCTCTGTCCATGATCTAAATGGTCATGATCAACATGCCCTCACTTTGTTGAAAGTTCACAACATATCAATATCCCATTTTACAGACAAGAACTAAAGGATCAGGAAGTCATCCACTCAATCGGTGACAGAGCTTTGCTGAAGCTCATGCTGTTTTTAAATGTCTTTTTCATAACTGTGCTCAGCAATAGAGAGGGGCTCCCCTCAGCTCCCCAGAACTTCAGTCAAGAGGCTGGAAGTGGGACATAAACTTTTGGTGCCAGCCCCCATTCCAGTAAGTTGTCTTCCAACAGGTAAAGCTAAATTTATGAGGAGAAGGATACACTCCACAGATCTGAGGTTCCTTCGGGCAAAGTAACATTGTGCTCTGCTGTGCTTAGTCACTCAGTCGTGTCCAGCACTTTGCAACACCATGGACTGTAGCCCACCAGCCTCCTCTGTCCATGGGATTCTCCAGGCAAGAATACTGGAGTGGCTTGCCAGGCCCTCCTCCAAGGGATCTTCCCAACCCAGGGATCAAACAAAGATGTCCCACATCTCAGGCTGATTCTTTACCATCTCAGCCACCAGGGAAGTCCAGAGTAACATAAAATGAACTGAATCACAAATTGACAAGGTATTCTGCAGCATTCCTCAGGCATCATCATGGTAAGGGACTAATGGGAATTTCTGACTTGAATGAGAAGACTTTTTAGCTCCTGGGACCTCATCAGGGATTTCGAGAATTCACATAATGTTCCAGATAGCTGCCTAAGAAGGAAGTGGGACTTCACAGCATTTTCCCTCCCCTTTCCAGCAGAGTACATCTGTTACCCTAGGGGATCTTCAGCATTAAAAATGAATTAAAAGAAGCAAATCTCCCTTTTGGGACATTTATTTACAAGAGGCCCTATAAAGCTAACAGTGGAGGCTGAAAAATGTAACTTCCCTGTACCTGAAGAAAACTCTTGTAATTCTGTACTGAGTTACATTTAAAATTAAATATTTCAAAAGATGGGTCCAAGATATCTGCTTTGAGTCTTCTCTCAGAATAATAAATTACTTTCCCTTTAGGCACTGTTCTGAGGTACTTGTCACCAACCAAAAGGGAATCATGAGAATGTCAGAATGTAAAGTGAGTTAGTAATACTTTGTAGTGGAAGATCTATCAGGTGCTTACGTAAGCATAAGTTTTATTTTGTGTTACTTGATTTTTACCCTTGAAGAACTGGGTTGGGCTCTTTAACCTATCAGAAACTTTAAAAATCAGGATTCTAAATTTGATAGTGCTTTTGTTTTTAATGTGGTAGGTGTTAGAAGTGGGTGTCATTACATGGCTATTACATGGTGGGTATTACAAGATATGTTAACAGTGATCACCTACATTGTTTGAGGAAAAGGCGTGGTGAGGTTCAATTTCCCTTCAGATTTATTGAAATACAATTGACATATAACATTGTGTAATTCCAGGGTGTACATGTGTTGATTTGTTATATCATATATTGTAAATGATTACCACCATTGCATCAGCTGAGGTCCTCATTCCTTCACATAATAACCATTTTATTTTGTAGTAAAAATATTTAATTCCTGTCTTGCCTCAGTCTCTAAATTAGGAAAAAGATGCCCTATCCACTATTTAATGAGTCTTTCAATGAGGTTTTGTTTTGTTTGGAGCTCAAAAATGTTTGATCATTCCATGAGAAAATGGTTTAAGTTTTGCCATAAGATCAATGGTTAGTGACCATTCCTGACCCAAGTTCACAGTCAAATCACACTTAATCCTCAGAATGAAGAATTCCTTTTTAAATATTTTGCCAAAGGAATGCACTGATCAGAGTAAACACACCCTTTCAACACAAGAGACAACTCTACAAATGCACATCACCAGAAGGTCAAAACCGAAATCAGATTGATTATATTCTCTGCAGCCAAAGATAGAGAAGCTCTATACAGTCAGCAAAAACAAGATGACGAGCTGATTGTGGCTCAGATCATGAATTCCTTATTGCAAAGTTCATATGTAAATTGAAGAAAGTAGGGAAAACCACTAGACCATTCAGCTATGACCTATTCAAACCCCTTATACACTTATACGTGTGTACAATGGAAGTGACAAATAGATTAAAAGGATTAGATCTGATAGACAGAGTGCCTGAAGAACTATGGATGGAGGTTCATGACATTGTGCAGGAGGTGGTGACCAAAACCACCACCAAGAAAAAGAAATGCAAAAAGGCCAAATGGTTGTCTGAGGAGACCTTAAAAATAGCTAAGAAAAGAAGAGAAGCAAAAGTCAAAGGAGAAAAGGAAAGATATACCCATCTGAATGCAGGGTTCTAAAGAATAGCAAGAAGAGTTAAGAAAGCCTTCCTAAGTGATCAGTGCAAAGAAATAGAGGAAAACAATAGAATGGGAAAGACTAGAGATTTCTTCAACAAAATTAGAGATACCAAGAGGACATTTCATGCAAAGATAAGCTCAATAAAGGACAGAAGTGGTACGGACCTAACAGAAACAGAAGGTATTAAGAAGAGATGGCAAGAAGACACAAAAACTGTGCAAAAAGATCAACTCCTATAAAGAAACCTCTAGGCGACAGCAGCAGACCCCAGACCTCCAAGGGGACAGGGCAAGCTCCCTGAAATGAGGTAGGAGAGAGGATAGAGACGTAAAAAGTGAAAAGATGGAGAACTTCTTGGGCAGGACTTGTGTGCTGAGGAAGGGAGTGGGTCCTGAAACAGGAAGCGTTCCCAGGCACAGGGATGCTACCCCACAGATGAGCGCAAGGGGGCGCTGCAGAGTCTTGGAAAATGGGCAAAGCAGGGACTTAAGAGGGCAGTAGACAAAGTTGCATTTCTCAGCCTGTTAACAGCTCCCGGACTGTGGCCCCAACCAGTGGCCTGGGGACTGTGAGTATGCCTCGGGGAGGCGCACAAACCTAGCCAGCGCACACAACCCCTTCAACACAGAGGGCGGGCACAGATAGCTGAGTGAGGTGCGGCACACAAACCCCAGGAGCCCGCACAACCCTTGTGGTACAAAGGGCAGGCCCCGGGTGCCAAGACAAGGGAGGCGTACAAACTTGGGCAGCACACACAACCCTCGCAGCACAGCTGAAGGAAGTGTGGAACACAGAAGCTCCACAAGAAAGAGGGCAGGCAATGAGAGGAAACAAGTGCACACAAACCTCACGACGCAGAGCGCGCGGGCAGAGGGAGCCCAAGCAAGTCCTCCCTAGATGTAGGACGCAGAGGCCAGGCCTGGGAACCTGAAACGAGTGCACAGTAGCCCCGAGACGCAGAGGGCGGGCCCCAGAAGCCGCGACAAGCGCCACAAGCCCCAAGACACAGAGAGGAGGGGGAGCCCACAGAAGTCTCTGCCACGCAGAGGGCAGGAAGAGGTCCACACACGCCCCCACCTGGCAAGCTTCAGCCAGCGGCGCAGGGCGGAGAAGCACGGGCCGGGATCCCAGGCACAAGCCAGGGGCTGGCGGCAGTTAAGATAGGAGGAGAGGGCCACTTTGAGGGGCTGCGGAGATAGACGTGTTTAACACTGCCAAAGCCAGGAGGCATTCTGAACCTATAGACACTCAAAAACTTACTACTGGACACTGCACTGCCCTTCAGAGACGAGATCCAGCTCCATCGACCAGAACACAGGCACGAGCTCCCCCAACCAGGACACATCGCAGGACCCTAACCCAACCCCAGGAACAGGGGCAGACCCCACAATCAAGAAGAAATATGACCTTGAGAACCTTTTTCTTCTTCTTTTTTTCTTATAATTCACAATG
Source organism: Madoqua kirkii (assembly GCA_006408675.1). Classification (NCBI taxonomy): domain Eukaryota; kingdom Metazoa; phylum Chordata; class Mammalia; order Artiodactyla; family Bovidae; genus Madoqua; species Madoqua kirkii. Next base: position 12,053 of record SJYC01114111.1, on the reverse strand, counting down.
TTTTTTCCTCCTACATATTTCCACCTTCACATTAGCCCTTTTCAGTGCTGTGGAGTTTTCCTCTTGGACTTAACTGATTAAAAAAAAATCATTTAAAGATTTTTTTTCTTACAAATCACACTGTCTATTGCCCCTACATATTTCTACATTCACATTAGTCTTTTGTGGTGCTGTGGAGTTTTCCTTTTTGTGTATCCTGTCATTTTAAAAAAAATCATTTTAAGACGTCTATTTTCTTTTTTCACCTTTTCTTAGATGAGTGTTTTGATTTTGTTTTTGATATATTCAACTGCTTTTCCTACAGTTCTTTACCAGCTGTAGAGATTCCTGAATATATAGAAATCTTTGCCACATATGTCTTTCATCTTTGCTTTTCCACTTTTTCTGTTCTCTCTCTCTTTTAACCTCTTTTCCACCCCCTTCTTTTCTCTTTCCCTTCCTTCTCTTCTTTTTTTTAAAATCTCTTTTACTCCCTTGTTAGATTCACTCTCTTTTTTCCCCAAGCAACTTCAACTGCTGAGTGCTCTTTTCTATATTCCCCAGCTGGCCCTCTGCTCATGCAGTTTTCCAGGCTGAGCATGAGCTCGTTCTGCTTTTAACTGGTTGATATCATTTTTCGTTTGCCTTGTTCACCAAGTCAATTTCCTGTACTCTTTTCTTTATAACACTTTGGTTATAACTGTGTGTGTGGAAGTGTGTGTATATGTCTCTGTAATTACCTGCTTGATCTCCTCCCACTAGAACACAGGTACAAGTCATCCCTAACAAGAAATCAATACAAACCACCCAACCAATATTTCCCTCTGAAGGCAAAAACCAAAAGGAAGATGGAATACAATCCTAAAGCCTGAGAAAAGGAGACCTCAAGTGGAGCAAGTTAGGGGAAAAGAATGATGGAAAGACAGAAAATGAGCACAGATGAAAGAGCAAGGTAGAAACTCACAAGACCAAATAAATGAAGAGGAAATAAACAGATTCCCTGAAAGAGAATTCAGACTAATGATAGTAAAGGTGCTTCAAAGTCTTGAAAATAGAATGGAAAAATGCAAGAAACATTGAACACAGTTAATACCATCATCAAGGACATAGAAGAAATAAAGGATACGCAAACAGAGATGAATAACACAATTACTGAAATTAAAAATACTCTATAAGGAACCAGTAGCAGAATAAATGAGGCAGAGGAATGGATAACAGTGTTGGAGGATATGATGGTGGAAATAACTGTTGAGCAGAAAAAAAGGGAAAGTAATGAAAAGAATTGAGGATATCCTTAGAGACCTTTGGGACAATATTAAACGCACCAACATTCAAGTCATAAGGGTCCCAGAGGAAAAAGAAAAAAAGGCACTGAGAAAAATTTCGAAGAGATTATAGTTGAAAACTCCCTTCAAATGGGAAAAGAAATAGACATTAGCCCTTTTCAGTGCTGTGGAGTTTTCCTCTTGGACTTAACTGATTAAAAAAAAATCATTTAAAGATTTTTTTTCTTACAAATCACACTGTCTATTGCCCCTACATATTTCTACATTCACATTAGTCTTTTGTGGTGCTGTGGAGTTTTCCTTTTTGTGTATCCTGTCATTTTAAAAAAAATCATTTTAAGACGTCTATTTTCTTTTTTCACCTTTTCTTAGATGAGTGTTTTGATTTTGTTTTTGATATATTCAACTGCTTTTCCTACAGTTCTTTACCAGCTGTAGCGATTCCTGAATATATAGAAATCTTTGCCACATATGTCTTTCATCTTTGCTTTTCCACTTTTTCTGTTCTCTCTCTCTTTTAACCTCTTTTCCACCCCCTTCTTTTCTCTTTCCCTTCCTTCTCTTCTTTTTTTTAAAATCTCTTTTACTCCCTTGTTAGATTCACTCTCTTTTTTCCCCAAGCAACTTCAACTCTGAGTGCTCTTTTCTATATTCCCCAGCTGGCCCTCTGCTCATGCAGTTTTCCAGGCTGAGCATGAGCTCGTTCTGCTTTTAACTGGTTGATATCATTTTTCATTTGCCTTGTTCACCAAGTCAATTTCCTGTACTCTTTTCTTTATAACACTTTGGTTATAACTGTGTGTGTGGAAGTGTGTGTATATGTCTCTGTAATTACCTGCTTGATCTCCTCCCACTAGAACACAGGTACAAGTCATCCCTAACAAGAAATCAATACAAACCACCCAACCAATATTTCCCTCTGAAGGCAAAAACCAAAAGGAAGATGGAATACAATCCTAAAGCCTGAGAAAAGGAGACCTCAAGTGGAGCAAGTTAGGGGAAAAGAATGATGGAAAGACAGAAAATGAGCACAGATGAAAGAGCAAGGTAGAAACTCACAAGACCAAATAAATGAAGAGGAAATAAACAGATTCCCTGAAAGAGAATTCAGACTAATGATAGTAAAGGTGCTTCAAAGTCTTGAAAATAGAATGGAAAAATGCAAGAAACATTGAACACAGTTAATACCATCATCAAGGACATAGAAGAAATAAAGGATACGCAAACAGAGATGAATAACACAATTACTGAAATTAAAAATACTCTATAAGGAACCAGTAGCAGAATAAATGAGGCAGAGGAATGGATAACAGTGTTGGAGGATATGATGGTGGAAATAACTGTTGAGCAGAAAAAAAGGGAAAGTAATGAAAAGAATTGAGGATATCCTTAGAGACCTTTGGGACAATATTAAACGCACCAACATTCAAGTCATAAGGGTCCCAGAGGAAAAAGAAAAAAAGGCACTGAGAAAAATTTCGAAGAGATTATAGTTGAAAACTCCCTTCAAATGGGAAAAGAAATAGTCAAGCAAGAAGCACAGAGAGTCCCTTACAGGATAAACCCAAGGAGAAACACATCAAGACACATATTAATCAAGCCAACAGAGATTAAGCACAAAGAAAGAATGTTAAAATCAGCAAGGGAAAAGCAAAAAGTAACATACAAGGGAAAACCCATATGATTAACAGTGGATCTTTCAACAGAAACTCTGAAGGCCAGAGGGGATATATTTAAAGTATAGAAAGTGAAAAATCTGCAATCTAGATCTTATTACTAGATTACCAGATCTCAACAAAGATCTCATTCAGAATTGGTGGAGAAATCATATCTTCACAGTCAAGCAGAAGTTGAGAGTTTAGCACCACCAAACCAGCCTTGTAACAAATAATAAAGGGACTTACATAGCCAGTAAACACAAGAGAAAGGAAAGACCTACAAAAACAAACCCAAAGCAATCAAGAAAATGCCAGTAGGAAAGTATGTATCAATAATCACCTTAAATGTGAACAGGTTAAAGGCACCAACCAAAAGATACAGAATGAGTGAATGGATACAAAAACAAGACCCATATGTATGCTGCCTACAGGAGACCCACTTCAGACCTAGAGACACATGCAGACTAAAGGTAAAAGGATGGAAAAAGATATTCCATGCGAATGGAAAACAAAAGAAAACCGGAGTGGCAATCCTTATTTAAGACAAAATAGGCTTTAAAAGAAAGAATATTATAAGAAACAGAGAAGGACACTACATAATGATCAAGGGATCAATCTAAGAAGACATAACAATTGTTAATATTTATGCATCCAACATAGAAGCATCTCAATACATAAGCCAAATACAAATAGGCATGAGAGGAAACAGACATCAAGATCATAAAAAAAGAGAATCAATAAGGAAACACAAACCTTAAATGAAACAGACGGACCTAACTGATATCTTCAGGACTTTCCACCCAAATTCAGAAGAATGCACTTTCTTCTCAAGTGCACATGGAACATTCTCCAAGATAGACCACATTTTGGGCTACAAATCAAGCCTTAGGAAATTTAAGAAAATTGAAATTCTATCAAGTATCTTCTCTCACCACAATGTTATGAGACTAAATATCAACTACAGGGGGGAAAAAAACTGCAAAAAGAAAAAAACCCAAAAAACTAAACTTGTGGAGATTAACTAATACATTACTAAATAAGAAAGAGGTTATTGAAGAAATAAGAAAGAAAATAAAAAAGATTCCTGGAAACAAATGACAATGAAAACATGATGACCCAAAGCCTAAGGGATTCAGCAAAGGAAGTTCTAAGAGGGAAGTTTATAGCTATACAATCATACCTCAAGAAACAAGAAAAGAATTGAATAGACAATGTAAGTCTACATCTAAAACAGAATGATAAAGAAGAAAAAAAAACAAAGTCAACAGAAGGAAAGAAATCATAAAAATCAGAGCAGAAATAACTGAAAAAGAAATGAAGGAAACAATAGCAAAGATTAATAAAACTAAAAGCTGGTTCTTTGAAAGAAAAATAAAATTGATAAATACTAGCCGGACTCATCAAGAAAAAAAGGGAGAAAAATCAAATCAACAAAATTAGAAATGAACAAGGAGAGGTTACAAAAGACAACACAGAAACACAAAGGCTCATAAAAGAATATTATTAGTAGCTATATGCTAATAAAATGGACAACCTAGAGGAAATGGACAGATTGTTAGAAAAGTTCAACCACCCAAGACTGAACCAGGAAGAAATAGAAATTATGAACAACCCAACTGCAAACACTGAAATCAAAAGAGTGATCTAAAATCTCCCAAAAAACAAAAGCACAGAGTCATATGGCTTCACAAGGGAATTCTTTGAAACATTTAGAGAATAGCTAATGTCTACTTTCCTGAAACTCTTCCAAAAAATTGCAAAGGAAGGAACACTTTCAAACTCATTCTTAGAGGCTACAATCACCCTGATATCAAAACCAGGCAAAGACAACACAAGAAAAGAAAACTACAGGTCCATATCACTGATAAACAGAGATGAAAAAATTCCCAACAAAATTCTAACAAACAGAATTCAACAACATTAAAAAGCTCATATACCATGATCAAGTCAGATTTATTCCAGGGATGCAAGGATTCTTCAAAATATGCAAATCAATCAGCGCGATACACCACATTAACACATTAAAGATAAAAAACATACGATCATCTCAACAGATGCAGAAAAAACCTTTGACAAAATTCAGCATCCATTTATGATAAAAATGCTTCAGAAAACTGGCATAGAAGGAATCTGCCACAACATAGTAAAGGCCATGTATGAAAAGCCCACAGTGAACATTATTCTCAATGGTGAAAAATTAAAAGCATTCCTTCTAAGATCAGGAACAAGACAAAGGTGTCCACTCTCACCACTATTATTCAACATAGTTTTGGAAGTTCAAGCTATGGCAATTAGAGAAGAAAAAGTAATAAAAGGAATCCAGATACGGAAAGAAGAAGCAAAACTCTCACTGTTTGCAGATGACATGATACTATACATAGAAAATCCAAAAGAAACTATCAAAAAATAGAAACTAAAAAAAAAATAGAGCTAATCGGTGAATTCAGCCAAGTCACAGGATATAAGGTCAATACACAGAAATCACTTGCATTCTGATATACAAAAAATTATGCAAAATCAGAAAGAGAAATTAAGGAATCAATCCCATTCACCCTTGCAACAAAAAGAATAAAACAACTGGGAATAAACCTACCTAAGTCAAGGCTATGGTTTTTCCAGTGGTCATGTATGGATGTGAGAGTTGGACAGTAAAGAAAGCTGAGCGCCGAAGAATTGATGCTTTTGAACTATGGTGTTGGAGAAGACTCTTGAGAGTCCCTTGGACTGCAAGGAGATCCAACCAGTCCATTCTGAAGGAGATCAGCCCTGGGGTTTCTTTGGATGGAATGATTGTAAAGCTGAAACTCCAATACTTTGGCCACCTCATGCGAAGAGCTGACTCATTGGAAAAGACTCTGATGCTGGGAGGGATTGGAGGCAGAAGGAGAAGGGGATGACAGAGGATGAGATGGCTGGATGGCATCACTGACTCAATGGACGTGAGTCTGAGTGAACTCCGGGAGACGGTGATGGACAGGGAGGCCTGGCGTGCTGCGATTCATGGTGTTGCAAAGAGTCAGACATGACTGAGTGACTGAATTGAACTGAACTGAAGGAGACAAAAGATCTGTATACAGAAAGTTATAAGATGCTGATGAAAGAAACCGAGATGACATAAACAGATGGGGAGATATTCCATGTTTCTGGGTAGGAAGAATCAACACTGTGAAAATGACTATACTACCAAAAGCAATCTACAGATTCGATGTGATCCATACCAAATTACCAATGGCATTTTTCACAGAACTAGAACAAAAAATTTTACAGTTTATATGGAAACACAGAAGACCTTGAATAGCTAAAGCAGTCTTGAGAAACAAGAATGGAGCTGAAGGAATTAATCTTCCTGATGTCAGACTATACTGTAAAGGTACACTCATTAAGACAGAATGGTACTGGCATAAAAACAGAAATATAGACCAATGGAACAAGACAGAGCACCAAGAGATAAACCCATGCACCTATGGGTACCTTAATTTTGGCAAAGTGAATTCGCTCAGTTGTAATGCACTCTTTGTGACTCCATGTCCTGTAGCCTGCCAGGCTCCTCTGTCCATGGGATTTTCCAGGCAAGAATAATGGAGTGGGTTGCCATTTCCTTCTCCAGGGGAACTTCCTGACCTAGGAATCGAAGCTGAGTCTCCTACACTGCAGGCAGAATCTTTACCATCTGAGCCTCCAGGGAAGACCTATTTTTTTAAAGAAGGTAAGAATATATAATAGGGCAAAGACAGCCTCTTCAATAAATGGTTCTAGTAAAACTGGACATACGCATGCAAAAGAATGAAATTTTAACACTACAGAAAAATAAAAAGGATTAAAGACCTAAATGTAAACCATAAACTTATAAAACTCTTAGAGGAAAGCATAGGTAGAACACTCGATGAGATAAATCAAAGCAAGATATTCTATGACCCACAACTTAAGAGTAATAGAAATAAAAACAGAAATAAACAAGTGTAATCTAATTAAATTTACAAGCTTTTGCACAGTGAAAGATATTACAAACAAGGTGGGGGGAAAAAAACCGTTCAGAATGGGAGAAAATTAGAGCAAAGGAAACAAATGACAAATAATTAATTTCCAAAATATACAAGCAGGTCATACAACTCAATACCAGAAAAGCAAACAACCCAATCAAAAATTCTGAAAGGGACCTGAAGAAACATTTCTCCAAAGAAGACATACAGATGGCTAACAAGGACATGAAAAGATGCTCAACATCACTTATGCAAATCAGAGAAATGCAAATCAAAACTACAGTGAGATTACTACCTCACACCAGTCAGAATGGCCATCATAAAAAAATCAACAAACAATAAATGCTGGAAAGGGTATAGGGAAATGGGAACACTCTTGCATTGCTGGTGGGAATGTAAACTGATACAGCCACTATGAAACATGATACGGAGATTCCTTTAAAAGGTAGGGATAAAACCACCTTATGACTCAGTAATCCCACTCTTAGGCATATGCCCTGAGGAAATCTAAATTGAAAAAAAAAACGCGTGTACCTCAATGTTCATTGCAGCACTATTTACAATAGCTAGAACATGGAAGCAACCTAGATGTCCATCAACAGATTAATGGATAAAGAAGTTGTGGTCCATATACACAATGGAATACTACTCAGCTATACAAAGGAACACATTTGAGTCAGTTCTAATAAGGTGGACAAACCTAGAGACTATTATGCAGAGTGAAGTAAGTCAGAAAGAGAAACATAAATATCATATAGAGACACATATATATGGAATCTGAAAAGATGGCCCTGATGAATTTATTTTCAGGGCAGCAATGGAGAAACAGACATAGAGAACAGATCTATGCACATGAGGAGGAGGGAGAAGGGACAAGGGGGATGTACGGAGAGAGTGACATGGAAATTTACAATATTATATTTAAAATAGATATCCAATGGGACTTTGCTCTGTGACACAGGGAACTCAAACAGGCACTCTGTGACTGGCTGAGAGTGGGATGGGGAGGGAGATGGGAGGGAGGTTTGGGAAGGAGGGGACATGGATGTACATATGGCCGATTCATATTTATATATAAGAGAAAACTGAAAAATTCTGTAAAGCAATTATCTTTCAGTTAAAAATTTAAAAAGAAAGAGGAGAGAGAAAAAGCTGGCTTAAAACTCAACATTCAGAAAATTCTCATGGCATCCAGTCCCATTACTTCATACAGATAGAAGTGGAAACATGGAAATAGTGAGAAACTTTCAAAGTCACTGCAGATGGTGACAGCAGCCATGAAATTAAAAGGCACTTGCTCCTCGGAAGAAAAGTTATGACTAACCTAGACAGCATATTAAAAAGCAGAGACATTACTTTGCCGACAAAGGTCCACTAGTCAAAGCTATGGTTTTTCCAGTAGTCATATATGGATGTGAGAGTTGGACTATAAGGAAAGCTGAGCGCCGAAGAATTGATGCTTTTTAACTGTGATGTTGGAGAAGACTTGAGTTCCTTGGACTGCAGGGAGATCAAGCCAGTCAATCCTAAAGGAAATCAATCCTGAATATTCATTGGAAGCACTGACCTTGAAGCTGAAGCTCCAATACTTTGGCCATCTGATGCAAAGAACTGACTCATTGGAAAAGACCCTGATGCTTAGAAAGCCTGAAGGCAGGGAAATTGGGTGACAGAGGATGAGATGTTTGGATGGCATGAATTTGAGCAAGCTCCAGGAGTTGGTGATGGACAGGGAAGTCTGGTGTGCTGCAGTCCATGGGGTTGCAAAGAGTCGGACATGACTGAGCGACTGAACTGAACTAAAGAACTGACAAAAGACTAGTAATCACTGTTTGTAAAAAATAATTCTTCAAACTCAAGATTAAGAAAAAAATATTTTAATGGATAAAATATGTGAACTGACACTTCACCAAAGAGGATATAAAGAGAGCAAACAGATGCATTAAAAGATGTTCGATAACCTTAAGTTGATAAAATAATACCATAAACCTATTAAAACTATTCTAACTATAGAATGGTAAAATTTTTTAAAAGACTAACAATAGCAAGGAATGTGGGGCAAGTCCACATTTCTTGTCATCTGGGTGATCTGTAAATACTCTCTACCATACTGTAGGTTGTTGTCATTGGTAGTGTTTTTTCATTTATTCTTCTATGTTCCATATTTTGGGAACCATGTTGAACAACTCACCCCAAACTCTAGACTTTGTAGGTTTTCTCCTGCAGTTTCTTTAAAAAGTTTTGTAGTTTTTGTTTCACATGACGATCTATGATCCACTTAGAGTTACTTTATTTATGTTTAAGGTATTTATGTCAAGGTTCATTTTTTTCCTTATGAATATGTCTTTGTTCCAATGCGACTCTCCTTCCTCTATCAAATTTCGTTGGCAGATTTGAAAAAAAACTTTTGGCCACATTTGTATAGTCTCTGTGCTATTCTTTTGAACCATTTAGTTAGCCCTTATAGTAAGCTTTAAAATGGCTCTTTGTTTGTCATGGGATTTTTTGATAGTCTTCATATTTTAAATTTTACTTTGTGAGCCTCCAAGCCTTAAATTCCATAGAAAAAGTTGATACTTTGATCAGACAATTGACCTGGTTTAGGCTGCAAGTTACAAGCTGTTTGTTTTTTGTGTTCTGTGGCTCCACTATCAGTTTCATGTGAGAGTTCTAAGTATATAGGTATATATGGTAGAACTCTCAGATATATACTACTATATATATGTAGTTCTCTTCAGATATAGTCCAAATGTGTCTAGAACCTAGGTAATGGACTAGCAATTAGTCCACTCCTAAAAATCTTTGATATGCTAATTATGATTAGATCCATGCCTACAATCCATCCATCCATGTTCAAGATAAGTCCTGGAACATACAAATGGCATTTTGAGATCATTTTTTTGACCACTTCCCTTTCTGCAATCTATCCTGTACTTTTTCCTTCCTTCCTTCCTTTTTTTAAACCATAGAGTTTACTTTTAACTATGTTTAACATTTCTCGCTAAAGTTTGAACAGGTTTTTGCACATCAAATCCCTGGTTTGCTTTTAATTTAGTCTTATGTTTAGCAAAATCATAACCACATGATGTTAGACAATTCTGTACTGTTTCTGTAGATAGGACAGGGAGAGGGAAAAAGTGAGGTACTAATAGCTCTAAGAATGCAGCCCCACCAGATAAAGAGAAAGTCTCCCTCTATTTCTCAGAGTTTTGAAACTTCTGGGTTCCAAAAGTTGCCATAATTATCACCTAAATGATATTTCTACCTAAGAATCAGGAGTTTTTTCCCAGCACATCAAGACAGATAAGAGGGTTTATTCTAGAACCTCACTTTCTGAAAAACAGGGCTGACTTCCAGATTTCAAGCAGTGTTAAGTTCAAGCCAACAGTCTCTGGAGGAAAAACAAGGGGAAATTCCTTGACCATTTGGTGGTACTTCAAATTCTGGTGTTCTTTCCCAGTCCATTTACTACTATTTAATTTTCTGCGTCTTCAAATATTTGTTCCAGCCATTCTGATCATGTTTTATGTTTTTATGAGTTGGTAAAGAGTGAATCATCTTGATCTTATCAAACACAGGAACTTACAAGTTGTAGCTTTATGAAATTTTAATTTTCTGGTTTTTTTGCTGGTATATAAAAATAACTGATTTTGAAATATTGACCTCATAGTGAAGAGCCATGAAAAACTGATACAATTTTGGTTTCTAATTTAATTCTATTGTGGACACTGCATTGCATGATTTCAATCCTTTTAAATTTATTACATCTTCTTTAATGACTAAGTATGTTGTCTTTCCTGGAGAATGTTACATGAGAAAAATGTGCATTTTGCTCTTGTTAGATGAGTGCTGTAAGAGGATTGTTAGGTTTAGCTGGTTTATAGTGTTGTTCAAGACTTCTATTTCCCTGAAGGTTTCTATTTGTTCTATCATGATTGAAAGTGGAACTGAAGTCTCCAGATATGATTGTTGAATTGTATTCTTCTCCTATCAGTTCTCTCAGCATTAATATATTTGGGTGCTCTGTCGTTAGGTTCATATATGTTTATACCATCCTGATAGGTTGACTCATTCCTCATTATGTAATACCCTTGTTTTCTCTAGCAACATTAGTTTTTCTTAAAGTCATTTTTACATTTGATATTAGTATAGTCACTACCAAGAAAAAGAAATGCAAAAAGGCAAAATGGTTGTCTGAGGAGACCTTACAAATAGCTGAGAAAAAACGAGAAGCAAAAGGCAAAGGAAAAAGGAAAAGATATATCCAACAGAATGCAGAGTTGTTGAGAATATTAAGGAACGATAAGAAAGACTTCTTAAGTGAACAGTGCAAATAAATAGAGGAAAACAACAGAATGGGAAAGACTAGAGATCTCTTCAAGAACATTTGAGAGATCAAGGAAACATTTCATGCAAAGATGGGCACAAAAGGACAGAAATGGTATGGACCTAACAGAAGCAGAAGATATTAAGAAAAGGTGGCAAGAATACACAGAAAAATTGTACAAAAAAGATCTTAATGACACAGATAGCCATGATGGTGCAATCACTCACTTGGAGCCAGACATCCTGGAATGCGAGGTCAGGTGGGCCTTAGGAAGCATCTCAATGAACAAAGCTAGTGGAGGTAATGGGATTCCAGCTGAGCTATGTCAAATGCTAAAAGATGATGCTGATAAAGTGCTGCATTTGATATGACAACAGATTTGGAAAATTCAGCTGTGGCCATTGGACTGGAAAAGGTCGTTTTTCATTCCAGTCCGAAAGAAAGGCAATGCTACCACACAATTGTACTCATCTCACAAGCTAGCATAGTAATGCTCAAAATTCTCCAACTGAGGCTTCACAGTACATGAACTGAGAGCTTTCAGAAGCTCAAGCTAGATTTGGAAAAGGCAGAGGAAGCAAAGATAAAATTGCCAATATTCATTGGATCATAGAAAAAGCAAGAGAATTCCACAAAAACTTCTACTTCTGCTTCATTGACTACGCTAAAGCCTTTGGCTGTGTGGATCACAACAAACTGTGGAAAATTCTTAAAGATGTGGGAATAGCAAACCACCTTACCTGCCTCCTAAAAAAATCTGTATGCAGGTCAAGAAGCAACAGTTAGAACTGGACATGGAACAACAGACTAGTTCCAAATTGGG